>VTPC01008303.1:0-19667 GCA_011009095.1 Ignelater luminosus
ATACCTATGTAATATTATATGTACTTCTTATATCAATATTAAATGACAAAACCATATATTTGTATGTAAGTAAAAAAAATAATTAACAATTCACATATTCATTTTAATGTAAGTGCTGTAAAAAAATCAAACAATGAAATGAGTAACAAATAAAAAAAGAAATGAAAATCTACAATTAGTATTGATCAGCAAAAAGATTAAAAATAGCATTTTGTTTATTTATTACCAGGGGTTGCAGTTTTGGGGGCCGGCAACAATGCTGAACTCTAACTGCTTATTTATGCACATGTAGTTGTCAGATTTTGTGTTATTATCTTAAATAATGTATTGTCAAATGATAATATTTATTTAGTAAACCTTAAGAGTTTAAAATACACACCTAATATCAACATGCAACATTCTAAAAGCAATTAGCAAATTTACAATCATTTAATAATTGTTAATTATGACCTATGCATTTACATTTATTACAAATTCTTTTAAAATAAAGTACCTACATTATGATTGTACTACATTGTAAACAAAGAAAAATGTAAAACAAAAGAAGTTTTTCTTCAAAGCTTTATTGTTAGCTCAAAAACCTATTTGATTTTATAGTAAAACATTTGAAAGAATGTTTACAAGTAATAATTGACATGAACATCAATAACTGAAAGAGCATTTATCGATGTTAGTAGTTAACTTTTAGTTGATGGTTTTATTTAGTTGTACATATGTATATGGTTACCTATTGGAAATTACAGTCCACTAACAAATGTTTCAACTTTTATTTTTCACACCGGCTTTTGCTTTTAAGCATCAACAGTTAAGATGGCAACCATGTTTTGTATATATACATGTTTGCATAACTTATTATTACAACTTTACACGGATCGATAAATTTAATATAAAATTAAGCGAGTAAAAGATTAAACTTATACCAACCTTGTTCGATAAGTCGAGCAGCATTTGGTAATTTATTTTGGTCAAGTAATAATTTTTCGGCGAGCAACTCCCGAATGTATTCATTAGCCTTTGCCGCTGCCGGATTTTGATCGTCGTTATCGGAGTCTTTACTATTGCTCATTTTGTCTGTCGACCCCTTACGCTTAAAATCACCGGTATAACCTCCGTAATCACCGTTTGAATCGTATTTCTCTGCCATTTAATATATACTTAACTAATAAATCACTTCAATGCTCATATACCAGAAGCTTTACATCAATTTTATAAATGGAGGTTACTAATACTGACGTCGCAACGCGCACACTCAACCATAAGCGGTCGATAAATTGTTATACTTTTGAATCAACTCTTTTGTGCTAGTAGTTTAATAAAACAAACATAGATGGCAGAATAAAAATTGTGAATTTAAAATTTTAATAAACTCTAGTCAAGTTACTTTACAATTACAAATAATTCTCTTAAGTTTAAATAATAAATACTCCATTAAATATCTAACTATTACTAATCAACATGTTCACCTTTATAAACGAAAAATAAATTCATCTTTGTTTTGCTGTTACATAGTGTTGAATAGAATGTATGTAGATAATTTGAGGTAAACTTTTAAATAAATAATGATGCTACAATTAATCTTTTCCGAGTTTCACAATTTATTGCGTCTCTATAAAGATACAGTGTGGTCCTGAATAGCCTTTAAAAGAAGAAAAAATCTTTTTATTATTGCTTTTATGACAAAAAGTCATTCTTAAAACCCCCAATAATATCAATAGAAAATCACATTGCTATGGTAACAAGCTTCTTATACAAAACAACAATAATGAAGAAAGCTATTAAAGTTCATCCATCTTTATTTTTTATGCAGGGTGACCAATCTGTCCCTTTATGTATACGTTGGCAATTAAATAACGTAATTTGCACTAATGTTAACATTTTTTTTAGATTATTACTTATTATGCGTTTGAAGTTAAAGTCTTATTTTTTACTTCAGTCCAAATACTGTATCTATATCATATGAAGCAAAAAAAAACTATTTGACTTACATAGTCTGCAGAGATTAAGTACTTTAGATAGATATTTTGTTTTCTTTTATGTTTTTGTATAATTAAATTGTCCATCAAACCAAGATTTCAACATAGTGAAATAAGTAGATATGCTATGCGCGGTGTTTTAGTTTTAATTTCGATGTTATAAAACATCAAAAATCAAATGTATACTTTGTTAGGTAAACTTAGGGGTAGACTTATATTTAAAAAAAGATTAGTTTTCAAGATTCTGATTCCATAAAAATTTTTTTTTCTTCATAACAACTTGGATTGATTATATAAAACTTCCTGCAAATTTCTTATTTAATTTAAATTGAAGTAGGAGCTTTGACCAGTGACATCAAAATAAACTCAGTAATCGAGTCGCGGTTGATAGGATGGTATTATCATCCAGTAAACGTGGTAATTCTACGGTCACTCAAAGGTTTGATGAAATTTTATTATTGCTACAGTTGCACATGCTACAACTTTGTTTAAAGAGATTGTCTTTAGTAAATCTTCAAAAGCCGTCTGTACATAAGCCATCACAAAAGTAGAATATGTAAGTAGTCGTTATAGTGACTGTTTATTCATTAAAATACACTCGTATTCTCTGACACGTTTTAATGATAGCACGTTTGGACTATTTTTTCTATGTGGCATATTTAAGTTAAATGTAACTAAATTACTAACTGATTGGCACCAATTTTCATGGTAGCAAAGAAATGTATAATTCTGTGAATAAAAAATAAGTAAATTTTTACCATAATAATATATAAAGGTTGGAAAGTTTAGGATAGTGGATACGGATAACCATCACATATTTTTCCATTAGCCGCCGCTATTTGACTGATTAAAACCTGTCTTATTATTGTACTTATATATCTTATTGGTATTGAAAGAAAAATCTTGAACTTTTTGTGTGCGCTACGTGCTAATTTAATAAAAAGGGTAATATAAAGAAACGCCTAATTCAATAAAAATGTTGCAACTAGAAGTATTAAATCGTTTAAGAGGGAGGCCAAGCCGTTTGGGTGCCAGCTGTTTGGACACGAGATCGTTTAGGCGTCAAATTGTTAGGGCACCGCGTTGTTAGGACAAAAATTGTAATTCAGGATTATTATTATAGGTTAATATTATTCTATTTTCTTGTACTTGGTAATAAAAAAAAATAAAAATGAATATTTCTCGCCCAAATGTACCTATTCATGCTCGAACGGTTATGTCCAAACGATCATGTCTAAACGTCATAGACTGTGTTTAAGATACATATACTTTGTTTTCAAAATACATCTGAATGGCAGGTCATAGGCAACTTCTTTCTATGCAAATTCGGAATAATCAAAGGATGGGTAGGGAATAATATAAGTATCCTGTTTATGGCCTTTTTCGAAAACTAGGCATTTCTTTGACGTTTCAATGGAAAAAGAAAGAAAGAACCTCGCATCTCATGCAGTAGAATCAACAATAATTGGCGTGAGCATACGTAACGTATATGCCATGCAATTGCTATACAGGGACATCATAAATAGGAGGAAGCCACGTGACCACGAAATTTACTGTTGGTTAGGCAACACATCTTGCACTGTTGGCAGCTCTGTTGTAATAAAGAATTATGTAGTTTTCCAGTGGCGTAGTATTGGATATATGATGAAACTACTTAGAAATTTAAATATTTAAAGATAATTATATATAAAATTGGAAAATTAAAAAATGACAATATATTGAAGATATTTTTAAAAACAAGAATTAGATAAGGCCCAAACAATGCTGATGTAGCTGTTCAACAAGAGCTTTTTAGTTATTTTTTCAATTTTATTAAATTTAACTGTCCACTATGAAGGATTTTTCATAAAAAGATAATTATGCAGGTAGGGTAAACGCACCAATACCTGGTCATTTAAAGAATATTTGAAGTTCAAACTCGTTTAAATTTAAAACTAAATATTTAATAATGAATTTTTTTGTATAGTTATGCATGCATAAATGATATACATACTCAATCATTAAGAGTCATTAAATGTTTAATTTTATATTTAAAAAAACCATTTATCAAAATCGGCACTTTGGCAGCCGCCTTAACACAATCGTGCTCTGGGAATAATTAAAGATTAATAATTGACGTGTAATTTTTATTTTCTGAAATTAATGTAACATAATACTTAGAACTAGGTATGCTAGATAACAGAACTAAAAATCGCAATTATTTCAGCTGCCATAATTTATTTATAAAAAAATTTTTTTACAATTTCATTTAGTTATTTTACATTTTATTGCAATTTATGTACAAATTACATAAATGGTTTGATATGGCCTCTTGGATTTCATCATCCAATAGTTGTTCGATAAAAGGTGTTAAAATATTATCTCGGTATCTTTCTCCACTGATTGTGTCATTAAAAAACAATGGACCATAGATCCTGCGTCTTGACATAGCAACCCATACACCAACCTTCTGGGGATGCAAACTTGTTTCTTCATAATTGTGGGGATTCTCTGTGGCCCAGGTTCTGTAATTTTGGCTGTTCACATAGCCCGACAAATGAAACCATGCTTCATCTGATATAAATGTAATATTTAATATGTCATCGTTGTTCGAGTGTTGCATAAACCACTGACAGTATTGAACTCGTAACTGATGATCATGCGGAAACAGTTCTTGTATTACAGACACTTTATAGCGATGCATTCGTAGCTTCTTTTTTAATGCAACTTGACAACTTCCATATGAAAGTCCTGCAGAAAAAGTTGTTGGTTAGATTATGGTTTAAAATAGTTTAAATTGTTTAATGAATGTAAATAATTCAGAAATAATCAGTGCCAGTTTTTTATTTAAGTTTGCTAATAAAACAATTGAATTACTACAAGTGATAAATTCAAAATAATTAATAACTTAAAACAAGAATGAAGCAAAACATATTAATTGTTTAATGCAAATAGATTCCTACCTGTTTCAGTGGATAAGCGTTTAATGGATTTATGGGGACTACGATTCATTCGCATCTGCATGTCCTCGAGAACTTCATCCGTTAATACGGTTGGTCTACCAGATGATTTGCCTTTGCAGATGCAATGTTTTTCTTCAAACCGCTTAAGTATATCATGCCTACGACGTACAAATGCATCGTAGTGGACTTGCACTTCAGGAAAAGCTTGTTCAAATTGTTGGATACAAGATTGTAACGAATAGGTCCATGAACCATCTGCATTTCGTGTTCCACTTCGATAGTGAGCTATTAAAATAAATTTATCTTGTTCGCTTGTAAAAGGCATCGCAAAAACTGAACCTTCCAAACTGAAATAATTATGCAGTTTTAAAATTTATTATCACACTTTGAATGCGTTAAATCTAACTTACCTCGATTAACTCACAAAAAACAGATTTAGTCTTGAAAAAGACTGATTTTTAAATAGAACAAAATAAACTGTAGAAAACGCAAAACAGAGGCCAAGAAACCACTAAACGTACGCACGCCGATGTAATTTTAGGTTAGAAATATACTCGTGAGGGAGTGTAGCAAACGTTGAAAGGTAAAATTTCGCGCCACTTTTAAATTAGTGGTCACGTGGCTTCCTCCTATTAATGATGTCCCTGTAGTACTAACTTAGTAGGGGGCTTGGGCCCCTCTTTAAACTGTCACTGATCGTCATTATATCTGTTGATGTTAGATAGTAATAAATTAAAAATTTATGTCAGTTTAATAGAAATATACGCTGGTGTTAAGAATTACAAGAAAAAAATTAAAATATTCAATTCCATCTTCCCGAGTTTCCCTGAAATTATTTCACCACATCCGTGGAAAAAAATTATAGCCGTTCTTTGTGTGCCATGAATGCAAACAATGAATTATTCCGTAAATTTTGCATATGAATCAATAATGATATCCGATTTACCGGAAGTGACCTCAATAACATTCTGTTTTAATATAATAAACTGTAATAAATATAAATGTAGAATATGTATTTGAATTTATTAACTATTATTTGTTGTGTTAGATAATTAGTATATGTTTGTATTTTTCTTAAGGTAGAGAAAATTAAAACGATATTTTATCATACCACTAGTGAATTTTCTTTTATAAAAATCTCAGCATTGGAGACCAAGAAAATTGTGTGCTTTAGAAACGAACCAAGAAAACAGGATAATATATCACCTACACCATTGAATTGGAAAATAAAACAAAGTGTTTCCACCTTTCTTTAACAATTCTGTATTGAAATTGGTCATCTTTCTTTGTCCAGTGTTACACGATAAGGAGAGAAAAGATCAGATATAAAAGTTAGGAAACAAACTGAAACTTTGTAAATAACGGATGGCCAACGACCACGTCTGTATTGATGGTCCAATTCAACGCAATATCAATTATTTAAGACAGAGTGAAGGAGAAAAATTTTTTCACATTCTGCACCTGTTTGTTAGAAGTTGATTTCGTGGAATGTCGATGAGATAGACAAATTGGAAGAATAGGGTTAGCCTGTTATATTATTAAAGAAACAATCTGACAAATTGGTAGGTTTCCTCGATCTTCTGCGTTTTGTACAAAATTTAGAACTCTTAATTCTTTGCTATTTTGTACAAAATCGAAGATCTTTATCACGACTTAAATATTTTATTTAACCATAAGAAACTCTGTTTTATTTATGAAAGAAACAACAAAATAAAAGTTTTCTTCTAAAACAGGATAGTACCGCTAAAATCTCGAATTAGTACATGTTTTTAAACCAGCCAACCTTTTAGCTCTTTATGAGGCCACCTTTTATGTACTAAATTGTGGCCAAATTTAAACTTTCAAACTTTAACGCAAGTTCAGAACACAAACATAAGCGAAAAGGTCACATGAGAAAACTTAATGCGGAGTTATATGAAATACTAACTCGGGTAACAGTAATTCTACGTGTCAGGTGTTTAATAAGAGCACAACCTAAAACATCGTGTAATTATAAACAACGAAAGAGCAATAAAACAAAGCGGGAGCATAAAAGAACAACGAGAATAATGCATACATAAATAACGTTTTTCACTTAAATATTCTTTGTGGGACAGAATTCTCAATAATGTATTGGTTTTAATAAATTATCTTACGACGAAGCAGCGCAGCGCAGCGCTAGCTTTAAACTTTTCACTGCACCGTTTTCCCAGGTTATTGCAAGAATAGTATGTGGAAAACTCGTTACAGTTAAATTATGCACGCATGCAGCTGGCAAAAACAATCAGGTTGCATGTAACCTAACATAAGCTGAAACTATGAAGGAGCTGGTATACAACCTTTTTGGTTTCTTATTGATACCGTCGCGTTTTAAAAACACGTAACATTTTACGCATAATTCTTGAGTAATATATGAATCCAGATTATCTATTGAGATCTACATAATCATTGTGTTATATCTTGTAGCTATAGAACTTGATCCTTTAAATTACTCTAAATGTGATAAGATAACTAAATGTTTTTCTTTTGCTTCATAAAAGTTGTCTAAGAAGACTACTAACCAGTTGTAGGTTTCTTAAAAAAAGTTAGAAGTAACAACATCAAAATGGTTTAACATCAAGACTTTATTCAACACCAAACAGTAACAAACTTGTTTCAATTACTGGAAATGCATTTAGCAAAAGCAAAATTAAAATTAATTTTACTGTCTGATTGGACATATAGGTTGTATACTAATAAATTGATAACTAGGATCGAAGAGAATTGCTGTGAATAAAAAGCTATCCAAAGATAAACACAATGCCAAACAAAACAGAAGAAAAATTTATATCGAATACAATCTTAGCCCGGTAATAGAGTAAGAAGAAAGACAGATCAGAAAGAATTTCTATACAACTATTAACAAAATGTCTAACAAAATCTGCACAAAAGAAACATAAGTTCAAACAAAATTTGTATTAGCTTAGACAACAGAAAGAACAACAACCTATTTTTAGTTGAAATCTTCATAGGCAAAGAAACAATAAAATATCCAAACAAAATCTGCACAGTAATGGTAAAAAAAGAATTATTCCTGATGAAATCTGCATAGCTTGAACGAGAAACAAGAGAGTAGTAGACAGAAGAAAATTTTCCACGCTGTGGAAATAAAAAGAAAACATAAAAGAGGAATAAAAACATTTGGAATCTATCAGGATTAGCTCAGAAACAAAAAGGATTTGATAACTGCTTTGTTAAGGTCTAGCGTTGTATCAAAAACCTCCCAACTAAGCAGTCTCAAGGCTTGAAAAATTTGTTTTTCCCTTTTTTTTGCATCTTTACTCTCTTTATCGTTAAAATACTTTCTGCAAACTTGTAAGGTTGTAAGAACTCTTACACAAGGCGGTATCAGCCAAGTCGGTTGAACTCTGACTCATTCCCTACTTTTTTTGTCATCATGACTTGAAATGGGCAAGATAATAAAAAAAATTCATTTAATAAATTTGGATGTATGGCAAAGCATAGACTTCATCTAATGGCTGATCTAGTCTTAAATTTTTTAAATGCAATACAAATACCTAAGAATTACAATAACAACTGAAACAGCTTAATGGATTCTGCCTGTCAATGAGCCCTTTTCCTCTAACATTCAAAAGTTGTAAAGTAATCATTTTGAAAAGCGTGTACAAAGAGAAGAAAAAAGGTAATTGAATTTTGTATCGTTTATGAAAACATGTAACCTTAAATTCCATCGCCAATGAAGTTGAGTTTAAATAAAAGCTCTGACTGGATACTTACGTGCATTAATTTTCTAGATATTGATAATAAGCTTAGTTAATTACAATGCTAAGCTGATTTAATGTAGGTTGGATGATGTTAGTTGATGTCATATTAAGTTTAGTAGTTTACATACTTTCATCAAGTTTATCAACTAACTATTACAGGGAAGGTACGTAATTTCAGTGTTAATTATGAATGTGAGCTTTTTAGCTTATTAGTACAAATTCACAAAATGCATATGTCGAGTAAATTACAGTGGCTTATACAACTTTCTGTAGTTTAAAACAGAGATATGCATAACCAAGCTACAACGCTTTATAAAAATCTAGATCTTTGTAAAAACTAACCTATTTGTGTTTGGTAAAAAGGGATTAATGCAATTGTTACTTTGAATAGGTATGCACTCTGAAAAACTGCAGAATATTTTCTATAAAACTTATTTAAATTTGAAATATCGATGTTTCGTCTGTTACGATTAATTTTTTTTCTATTTCAGAAAATCGATATCAGGACTGAAACTAAATTTAGAATAAGGGTAATTTTAACCTTTTCATTTAAAATACAGTATTATAAAAATGTATCTCCGAAATGGTGAGTTTCTAGACAAATGTATGTTGCAAGAACTTCTTCTTTCCAGACAAAAAACACTTTCTGCACTTTGTTTCCATAAACCTCTACACCTTAACTAACAAGGCCCTTTATAATAAAAGTAGTCCTATGTATTTGTTATGATCATTATCTTGATATAACAAGCAATAATGATAAAATCTGGTTATACCTTCCTTGAAGTCTGCAAGAGTGTCCCACACCCTTCAAGCAAATTTTTATCAATGTCTGTTGTTTCTGACATAAACTGTAGTTTTCGAAAAAACGTCTGTAGCAGTGCTGTCACCATTCAATATTCTACTCTCTCCCGGTCTTACCCGATCTACTACTAATTCTATTCTAGTTTTGAATTGTTCTTGAATCTTTTGCTTCCAATCCTCGACTATTTGTTTCACTTACAATTCTGAAGTTTTTTTCTTAAATTGTATATTCTGTCCAAAACAGTCTTTTTGAAGTTACTCAGAATTAATTGTAATGATACTAAGGATATAAGCATATCAGAATCAGAAAATACTTCATCAGATTTTTGCTTATAAATACTGTGCTCTATATTGCTGCCACATCCCCATTTCGATATTAGTGTAAGATAAGCTAACATTAAATGTTAATTTTAGTTGAGACAAAAAAAACGAGGTGTTGTATGATCTACCAAAGACTGCAAATTGACCTATGCTGAAGATTCAGAAATAATAATCAAATCTTTTGATGGCAAACATTGTTACCTAGCATTTCTTATTTTCTTATAAGATGGGTTATATCTGCATTTCTTGATTTAGCTTAAGCTCTAAGATGCACATATTGCCTCACACCTAGATGTGAATCAATAATAAAAGCCAATACTTCTTGTGGTGTGTAGGGTGTCAAAGGCTTAGTTTTTTCTCAACCCAAGTGTTTTATTTTCGCACTTCTTTTGGGAAATTCTAAATCTTCTTGTAATAATTTTGTTGTATCATTATTCTCAGCGGTTTACAAACTCATTTGAGTTGTGAAAAGAAGTTCATCGACACCATATGAAGTTTGGAGAGCTTGCGTTGTTCTTCGTTTGATGTGTTTATCACTCTCACCAAAAGATGTTGATGGTCAACCAGGTTAGGTAGTTGAACTAGCGACTTCAGCTGCATTAAAGTATACAAAGACGCAATCTAACTAATCAAAATCTTTCTTGAAAAACGTTGTTTCTTCCTATAGCACTTTCTCTACTTCTTCTTGAAGTAACTACATAAAGTATTTATTTTTGTTTTTAAATATCATTTTGGCTATTAGCCTGTACATCATATTTGTTAGTTTGTACTTGAGTATAAGCTGCGTAACAGCCTAAAATGAGAGTAGTCCAGATAGATCTCCATCATAGCAAAGTAGCGATCTTAGTGCTCCGCAAGGCGATTAGGCAAGGCTGTATAATAACTTTTATTCAAAAACCTTGGATTTAGTATGAGAGTAAACGGCCTTGATAAGGCAGATGATAAAACAATTTCCATATAGTAAAATCCACGAAACTTCCAGAGTGGAGTGTGCATACTTTTAAATAACAGAACTTGCAGATCTAGGATTCTAGAGATCTGGCAGCTGCTACAATTAAAACAATAAACAGAGAAGAAATGGAAAGTTTAACGGTTGGATCAGCAGGGCAGATGGAATGCATCTTGGTGTAGGATGTGATGCTAACGCACACCATAAATAAAAGAGAAGAGTGTCGATTTAACTTAAATTATTATGACAAAATCTAGACATCAGAAATAGTCGTACCTTGCAAAGACAGACAGTTATCGACGTTGGAATACTAATGCTACGATAGTAGTTTCATTGAAAACTGGAAAGTATCTGATGAAGAAAATTATTCAGATCACAGACATATTCGTTTTAATATAACAAAGTTTCAGAAAGAAAGGCTGGTATATCACCACCCTAAAAGAAATCATTAGAAGTTTTTGAAGGCATACCTTAATCCAAATCTTCAGAGTTAGCGACAACATACTTATAGTCTCGACGTTAGTATAGAGCAAATAGAAGAGACAATGTGTCATCAAGTTGTCTTCAAAGAGAAAAAACGTTACCAACACAGTTTTGTGGAACTAAAAAGAGAAAATCAGTATGCAGATCGCCCAACAGGGTAAAAATAACAGGAACGTGAAATGAATATATAAAAGCACTGTTTGCGCAAGACCATTAGAAAGGGATGCCTGGAAAAGGCACTGTAAGGAGGTTGATAGTACTCCTACTTGTGCCAGACACCAACGGATACTCTCAAAAAAAGATCAAAAAGCATTATTTTACAAACATTCATTTGAGGATGACTTGAAATTCTCTAGGGGTTGCCAAGCAACAAACAATCGCGTTGCTAGTAAATTGTATTGAAGAAAATAAATTAATAAATGAATACTGATTTCTTTGTAGGTTTGGCTTGACGTTACATTCCAAAAACTAAATCTTCGAATGTCTAGTTTTTAAAAAGTGTTCCTACAACCATAATACTGCTACTTTGGTAAAATCAGTGTGTGTTCAATCAAAAAATAATGAACAACGATGCATTTAATCATAAAAGAACCTTTTACCACTATGTATTCATTATGAATATTCTTCTTTGCAGACACTGAAGTAACTCATAAAGGTAATCAATAATGAGTTTCTAATACGCTCAACGGAAATTTCGCAGTAATTTGGAGACGTACATGACGAGTTACAACATGCTTTGCTATAGTACGCTTTACTATAAATGCTTTTAGATTTTTAATAAAGCACAGTTAACGTAGCAAAGTATAAAGTAGAACTGTTTATATGAGGATGGAAAATCTTTATGAAAGCTTGAATACCAGTTTAAAAGAAAAGATTTTGAGAATTAAATTCTTTTCTGATTATTTCAATTACTGCTTAATTTTTATTTTTTGAACTGATACTTTGTCTAAACAAACGATTTGAAAAGTCTTAAATTAGAAGTAAAAGCAAATGTTACGTTTGAAAAATAAAAAATACCTTCACTGTTTTAAATTTTGCTACGTGGCTATAAAACAATTAGGAAGATTGGGATACAGAAATAATGTTCGATACGGATTCTACTTAATGTCTTACCTAGAAAACTGAAATATATGTTTTATCTGTTTCGATATTTGAAAGCGTACCTACACTTATATATCTTTATCGGTTCACTTTCAACTTCATGCTTTACTTATTTTAGAAATCGATACGTCTCCAAATTTTTCGTTATGTATTCCGCTCAGGTATTGAGGTGAAGTTTAATCCGATAAAGGTTTAAGCTTGTTCTACAAATTGATGTAAAGAGAATTATAACTTTTTATTTAAATTCTTAAACTGCCGACAATAATACAATTTCAGATAGGTAATTCTATTTCAATTTCGTATTTTCATCATAGAGAAGCAATCGTTCAAAACTTCCTGCGCGCACCAACAACTGAAGGAGTCTATAAGTTTTAATATTCGACTAACATAAAATATTTTTCTGTTGCCTTACATAAAGAATGTAGTAACGGATGCACATAAACAATTATTTATCGAAATCCTGAAACTCTAGGGACTCGTTCAGACCACATTCGAGTCACACATTAAAGCCATATTCACAATTTATGGATTTAACCAACAATGTATAAAAACGTAAGTAGAAAAGTTACTGTTTTGAAAGGAACTAGGCAATTTTCCGGATAGTTGAATAGTAGTTTTATTGCTAGACAAATATTTTATCAGAAAACTGCATATTTTATGGGTTCTGAAGTATATTACACTTATTGTTGGTATTTATTAATTATTAGCAGAAAGCCGATGTAGTATGTTTATTACGCTATAGCTGAAGTTGTGGAAAAATCTGCAATGTTCAATTTGCAAAGATAATAATAACGATTACAAACAATATTTTTTTATTTATGTCAACATGCTTATATACAACATAGGTATCTTTAAAAGCCTTTGTTTTCATCAAAAAATTACACATACAAAATTAGAATTATTCTTTTAAATCCAATTATCCTCTAACAAAGTTTCATAATTCATCATCTCTGCTTAATAGTATCCTAGGTAATCAGATTTCTTTAGTCAATAAAAATTTATCTTTTGTTTCGTGTTTTATTCAATTCAAACATAGGCAATGTTGTCAAAAATAAATTCAATAGCATTTGTTTATATTTCCATTTCAACAGTCTACAATAACTTATAGTAAAACAGTTTATTTTTATTGGATACTTCAGCTAAATTTTTATTTTAACTAGATAAAAGATTATAGATCAACTCCATTTAGTCTTTATCTTCATCATGAGCGCTTCAACACAGCACTATGTCTATATTCGATTGAAGTTTACAACATTTCCAGCTCTATAGAGTAAAAAGACTAACTTGCTAAGGTCTACCATGGTTTTATGTTTAGTGGGGTAGGTGAATATCAAAACCGCCATTTCCACGAATTCAAACATTTTTTATACTATAGTTACCCCCATGTCTTGTTTTTGACTGAAGAGAAATCTCCGATCTTCTAGATTAATGGGTTCCTCCAACAAAAAAATGGAGCACATTGATTATCTTTTGTTTCCTTGAGCTGGGAAACGGTTTAGTGCAAGTTAGCAAGTGAGATACAAGAAAATTTGAATAATCTAAGATAGTAGTCGGTAAATTTATAAAGTGACATACCTACATCAAGAACGAAGATGTACTACCGTAATGCATTTGGTATTGAGAAAAGGGTAAATGCACTGAGAAAAACGTTGTTGGCTTGAAATACCAGTCCAAACAGTCGGTCAGAAAATTTCAATACAGGTTTAAAAGATTTGAAAATAAAAGATTGACTGTCCAAGCCTAATTATCAGAACATGCAAATGTAAGTTTCGCCAGTGTTTATCATAAAAGCTGAAGAAAAAGTAAGTTTAATCCCCACCCAAGGTTAGTTAAACCAACTTGCTTTTTTACAATTTTGAAGTATGCCTTTACAAGGTATTAAAATTATCGTGGTTTAACCCCTCCCAAAAACGAGTCCTGCCTACGGCCTTGAACAAATGCGTAGAAAAATGCTCGATTTCAAATGATTTTCTCCAAGATTTATTCATATCCTTAAAGGAAAAGTTATTACTGGAACTAAAATAATATGATTTCCAGCTGCTAAAATATAAATTTCTCAGTAAAATAACGCTTGGTTTAAGAACAAAAAACTTAATCTTTTGATCTTGCCAAATTCCCTGATCTGAATTTCATATTATCTAATTAGAATCAATAGACCGATATCTTGGCTGTCGTGTACTAGAGATCTAGGCTAGTGCTTCTCATAAAGCAGAAAGTACTTAAAAGTACAATTCATTAAGATTGAGAACTATAAATTTAAAATGTAAGCTATTGAATCTTGCTATTTACCATGCATTAGAAAAGAGCTAAAAGAAACAAAAAATAGAGAAACTTCTGTTATGAAATACCTAAGCTTTGCACCAAAATTTTTACACAGCTGAGTTAAAGTGTTTTCAGTTTCATTACGATGTTATACATGTATTAGAGAAAGTTACATATTAAAAATAAATCTGAAGATTTAGCAAGAGACGGATAATGACTGCTACTTAAGTGCTGAGACAAGTGCAGAGGTACTTGGTAAACGTAGCATAAGCCCTTACTAGGTCTTAAAACGATCCATTTATAAGGTATGTATCAGATCGCTGTAAGCCCCATAAATGATCAACCAGCGAGAAAGTTACTAAGCGGTGCTTTAGCTATACTGTTTTACTACTCTTTGAGATTATGGGTGGCTGGTATATCTGAAGAATTTCACAGGTGGTTTCGTTCAAGTTTTAGAGGATGACATTATCGTAAAAGATGAATAGTAGAGAGTTGCCATGTTAGAAAGAAAAGAAGCAAGCTGAACTGCATCAGTCACATCGATGTCAATGCTGCTGATAGAATTAAAGATGCCTATGTCAATAACTGCTAAAGGGTATTTTTTTCTTTCTTCTGAATGATGATGGAAATCAAATTGCCGACGACAAAGACAAAAAAGGGTCAGAAAACAGACAGGATGCTTAAGAGACAAGTGGTTATGTTATGCCACAAAAAGACAAAAACCAAACAAAAAAACTGAAAGTGTGTAAGATTAACAGACTGCAGATTTGAAACGCTGTAGTTGTCGGATATGTTTACGTTTAGTATGCAGGAAGGTCGAAGATTTTCTATAAGATGAAAAAGATTTGGCCAATTCTGCATAACTGCTTTCGTCATGAAGCCTCGCAAGAATTCAAAGGGCATATCTTTTGAGAAATTTTGATTAAATCTCCTGTTTTTTATTGGAAAACAAAATATTGCAGTCGAAACATCTTTGGATAGGATTTTCTATTAAAACGTTGGCAATAAACGTGTATTATTAATACTTATGTGTTTAATTGGCCAAACCTCAGGAACTCAAGCCACAATCTCCTTCTTGCCATAAAACTAGAATGCAAGCAATCTAAAAAGCTATACTTAAAAAAAAAACAAATTTTAAATTTATTAAATGAGCATACAGGCAACAGGGTTAGACTTTGCTATAGTGGTAAGAGTACTGAGTGGTTTGAGGCCTTACAAGTGTTTGTGACAATCCAATGGAACCTTTAGACATCTTCTTCTAATCTTCGACTACAATGATTGTTTTAATCGAATTGCTGCATGTAATAATCTTCTACATATCATTACTGATAGCTATAAATAAATATTTTTAGCAAAATCGAGTAAGTCAATTCTCAGTTATAAAGATATTATGAGCTTTGTCGATTTGCTTTTAGACTAACCTTTGTACCTTGAGCTTTTGAATGCACACTACTTACAGCAGGTTAATCAAACCATCCAGTTGATTTCATTTAAAGAGTTTTATACATTTATAAACGCGTACATAAGAAAATCTCAAAAATGCAAAAATCACATACTCATAACTATTTCTAAGAAGCTTTTATGAGAAAAACAATTTTGTACAAACCAACTGAAAGTGGGACGCATTACTCAAAAAAACCTGCATTGGAGTGTTGAAGCAGAAGATAACAAATCTATACTTGTTGTTTAATAACAATAATAGCATCAAATCTCATATTTCTAGCCATCCGTAAAGAAATGTTCTAACAAATAAATGTAAAAAGCAGAAAACCTTGCGTTTCTCTAAAGAGAAGTATAGATACCATAAGAAGAGAATAAGGCTGTTTGTTTTTCTGTTACTATGTAATTTATTAATTAAATCTTTCTGATAATGCAATGCAAAATGCAGAAGTAAAAAATGTTACTGACTTTTGAGAAAATAGTTATATTTTATAACATTCGGTATCTCATTATAAATAAAAGGTTTATTATTTTAATTATGAACTACACGCAGCTGCGTAACCGGTTAAGGTGTCAAATGGTACAATGTGTCCCCTATGAGAGAAATTTCGTATATTGGCTCTGTATTTGTTCAATAAAAATGATACAGCATGTACTTCACAACGCCGTTGGTTCCTTTCTGACGATAGAAATTTTAGTGTACACATGAACTTTTACGACTCAACATTACATTTCTATCGTTACTAGATTGAAATATTGACTAAAGGAGTCTCCTTAAAAAATCATATCTCTTTCTTTATATTACAGACAGGTAGTTTCTTAGTTCTTTTTCAAGGTCCTTTGCATTAATTCTTAAATTCCAAACTCAAAACATTTTTAGTGTTTCGACTAGTGATTCCCTTTGGAATGGCAGCCATTACATATTCATGTAGGTTTACTTTGTTAGCAGCAGTTTACTATTTTGGGATTTAAAGATTTATCTGGTTTAGAGTAATGGATTGCAAGAACTTTGAGAGCCGTCAGAGCTCTCGTTAGAACTAACGACTGGGGATTTAATGAACGGCATGGCCGACAGATAGCTCTCTTGAGGATGCGGATTTTGGTTCATTGTGACCTCTACCTGCACTATAGGTAATCTGACTCATTTTTACGAGGATACTGAATTTGAGGATAAAACGCTAAATCTTAGCAAAGATAGAGTAAAAAGGTAAATTATTGCTCGAATACTTTAATACATTTTGGTGTTAACAAGCTCGAAGAGAACTATTCTGTTCCATTTATCAGTATTACGTAGCGTAAATACAAAGGGAAAAATTTTTAAAGATGAAAAGTAAAACGAATTCATATTGATTAAACCCATCACGTTATTAGTTCTACGTGATTTTCACACCTTCGGCAAACTTGTGAATCCTGACTGATAAAGATGGATCGAAGTTCTTCCTCGTAATCTAGTTATCTTTAATTTCCTAGAAATTGATCAATTATCTTGCACTTTGTGCATCATAAATTCTCCTCACGTTTTTCGGCACTTAGTATTTCTAAATGAAACCATATTTTACGCCAGAGAAATAATTTTAAAAGCAAGCCATACTTTGATTTCTGTAGGTTTATTTAAATTTTTGTTTTGTATACTATATTAAGGGATTTAAATTTTGGATGTATAATGCAAATAAGATGCCTTCTAATCAATTTTTTATGTATTCAGCTGATTAAAAAGAGATTTGTTTAAAATAACAAATCTCAGAAAAAATATATTTTGGGATTTATTCTATTCAAATTAAATCTAGATTTCTATTACCTCTAGTTAGACACTCATGTTTGAGATTTACGTAGGAATCGTTTTGAATTCAGGTTGCTCTCACAGGAAAATATAAAATATAGAGTAAATTGAATTTCGTTTCGTCCTCGCATGCCCCTTTATACATGCGTGGAATAATATAACTGTTTCCTTTTCGTATATTTTTCCGCATCAGGTGAAATGGTAAAAGTTGCGAAAACTTTGTTGTAAAACATACAATTTTTGTTATCTTCTACATTCTTTAAATACTATATTAGTTCAGATAAAATACTGCTGAGTTTTTATCATAATGTACAAAACTTTACAATTGCATTAAATGCAGATAAAAATCAAGTTTTATTCCACTTGAAAAACAATGATTTTGTCTATCAATTTACTTACAGTTTCCAAAACGTTCAAGGCATTAATCTATCTCTATTTTTTAAAGCTGTTAAAACATTCCTTAATTTCTGTATCCTTTAATGCATTCAGAAGAATTAATAGGCTTTAATAACATTTTTTTCTCTCTAGTCATAGGATAGTTTCTTTGATAAATAAAAGTATACATGGCGCATTTAGCATGCGCAACGACTTTTACCTTGTTTTAAATGTGCGCTTATTACAATACGCTGCAATAAGCTACAGTGCAAGAGCAATCTTATTAACTATGTTTGGAGCAAATAAATACTATGATAAACTTTGGTATGCACTGTAAGAACATAGAGGCATACTACCCAGATTTAATTTAGTAACGTATGAGTAAGGGATAACATAGGTGGCTCACCAAATGTGAGCTTTTTATGCTTACCCTAAAGCGCTTCCAAAGAAAGTAACCCTTACAGAGATCTGCCATTTCGTGTGATTGAGGCTACCAAGGAGCTTCAAAGTCATCAAAATCGCGTTTCCACATATTATTACTAGGCGATTCAAATAATTGAGTACCATCTTGTGTTAACTCTTTCATTGCATTAAATTTAAACAAAAAATATAATTATCGACACCAGTGGGTAGTCAATGAAAAACGGTTGCCGTTGAAAACAAACGCCTGCAGGCGTTAAATCCCTCAGTCAGTTTTGGTCGAAACTGAGATTTGAGCAGTGACAGGTCTCATACTTTTAAAATGTACTGGAGCTTCCTGAATCTCCATTAGACTTTCTGGACTGGTCTGGTCTTACAAGCTGATTGATTGTTCTGTTCATTTGAGTCATTTTTAAAAATAGCTGGGTATTTCTAGCTAGTTAAAATTTCTCAACCTGAAAAATATGCCTTATTAACGGTTAATATTTTTTAATAACAAACACTAAAACATGTAGTAACCTTGAAATGGAAACATTAATATACAAAGAACTCAAGCTGACAAACAAATTTTTTGAGAGTAATTTTTAATTCAGAATTATATTTTAATATGTCGAATGCGCTCGGCTTTGAAGCTGATTAATCTCTTGTTTTTCTTGAGACAGTTTTGAGATATCATGATTTAATAGCGGCATCTAGGATCTTTTTTCTGAAATTTATCAATTTTCGACATGTGTCTCATTGACACTAACATTGATTTTATAGTTTGAATGTAACACTATGTCCCTATTTTGGGAACGTTGGCATACATACTCGTATATCAGAAAATCTGTGATAAACATATTTACGCATTTCTATTTTAGTACAAATACAAGTCACAAAGCAAGTTATAATATAAAAATTTTAAGATTTATGGTGAAATACATGAAAACAATTTGTTATACAATTTCTTCTTACATTTTGAACTTTGTATTTTTCTGACACACTATACATCTTCCCTGGAAACATGCAGACATACCATCGTAACGAATATTCTCTACCACTGATGAAGATGGACCTCCGAGACGTTTTCTCTGCGTT
>VTPC01008306.1:12525-23098 GCA_011009095.1 Ignelater luminosus
TTGTTTATTAAAATGAAAATGTGTAAGAACAAAACCTGATTTATAAACTAATGAATAACATTGATTTATTATATCATTTTTATGCTTATAATAAATGACTTTGTATTTTTAAAAGCTATCTAAATTTGAATAAAATAAATCTTTGTTTTTACATAAATAATTATAATAGTAATTATTTTGCGGCATTTTGACAGGAGTTGGAATTTCCACAAAATAACATTTAAAAAATTCAACATGAAAGATAATACCGCATAGTGACATAAATCGAATTTGATTTACAACCACACAACATTGCTACGAGTAAATATGCACTGAACAAACGTTACCTACTCTGAAGTTAATAAAATATGCAGTTGATTTTTGCATTAATTCATTAATGTTTCATAAATGGAAACGTGATTTAAGAGAAATAATTTTAGAACAAGTTCTAAAACAAATAATATACCTACGTATTTAATGAAACATGTACATATAAAAGCTGATTTAATTACCATTAATTACCATTAATACCACAAATAATTGTGGTGGTAATTATTTTATAATTCAACTTATTTTAAATTTGTGAAATCGAACAAGTAGTAGAATTCGTTTGAATTAACACTATAAAATGTTATAACAGTTGAATTAAAATTTAACAAAGAATCTCCACAGGAAAATATTCTAGGAAACGCCTCAGTAGTTTTCCATTGTGAAACAGGATTTAGATTCTTTGTTTGTTTGATTGATACTATTAAGGAGTCAGGAATTAATTCGCAGATGATAAAATATCTTTGTCCTTGGATATAACTACTTAAACAAAAGTTAATTTTTAAATCTTTGCAATTCTAGAAGATTGTCAGAAGTAATTAACTACTGTCCATTTCTTAAAGAAATCATTTTTTAAGAATTTTGTTTGATTAATAATAAAAAACTCAATCACTTTGATTTTAAAATAAAAAAGTATTTAGTTAAGGCAGAAAAACTTAACCTCTTTTGCTTACAAGCGCAATTGTTTTTCACACTGTCTTCTTTATAAATGTCAGCAAACGACATAATTCTTTTTATACCCTTTAATCTTTAATTGTAATTATATAACTTTCAGAATTTTAGTTATTTTCGCAAAGATAAAGAGGCCACCTCGAAATTAAGCTCTGTACTTTTAAAAAGCAGATGAAGTTGTAATGGAAAATCTTTGCGATTTTTCATCAACTTAATTACTAAAGTTCTCTTTTTGTTTCTTGCTATCTCTAAAATGCTGTTAATTCCCAATGGAAATATTTACTTATTTTCTGAAGTTTCTTATAAAATCTTCCGTTTTACATTTATCGATTTTAGTGTAACTAAGATTTTTGTGGGTAGTTCTGCTTCAAACGCTTTGACATAAGGCTTGGCTGTCGTCATAGTGGGACACGTAGAAGCGATATAAAACTGTCTTCCGCAAGCAAGCGAACGTGTTGTCCCATTACTCAAGTAGAAAATAACGATCTGAACAAATTAAGTTGGTTCTACAATAGTCTAGTTCTTTTTCTTTAAAATAGTTAATATCTTGGTAGAACAAGATAATTTTTTCTTCATTAATTGCAAGCAAGGAAATTAAAGTAAAATTATGTAAAACTTAAATCATTTACGATATATTAAAAAGAGAAACATATTTTGCAGTTTGTAATAAAATGTTGGCAAAAATGTAATAGTGCTCTAGTGGCACTTTAACTTGTAGCAGTTACGAGGTCAAGAATTTCTGTTTATGGGGACTATGGTTCCCACGACACCCACGTGTTGGAATAGTATGTGATGTGCAAGAAGAAAATCCGATATAAGAACTTTTCATTTTGAGAATCGACGTAAGCTATATTTGATTTTCCTTTAGAACAATATTCTTTATAATAATTCTCAACGAGAAATTTTAAAATAAAACCAATAAATTCTCAAAAAACACAGAATTGACAAGTTGAAAAATTATCTAAAATTACAAAAACCAAATTAATATAAATATAAACCTACCTTAGATATTTAGATAAGTTGGGGGCTTCGTATGACATGTAATCATTTGATGGGTCCGTTAGGGTTCGAACCTAATATTGGCTTATTAGTTTTTGCTGATATACCTACCTTTAAAATATTTTATTTTATAAACTGACGGTCTTCTTCCGTTACTGATGCGTTGCAACTAAAACGTTGAAGTTCGATGGCGAACCTACATAAAAAGTGTCAAGATGGCACCGGAGAAAGGTCGCATTTGTTTATACTGCAAAAGTAAAGCAGTTAATGGTCCTAAGTGTAAAGTTTGTGGTGTGATCATCCATCCTAAATGTGTAGAACGCTTAAATGTTAAGGTTCTTGATGAAGAAAATGTATTGTGCCCTGATTGTGATAAGAAAGATTGCTATAACTTAAATGAAGCTGATAATGCCAGTACTCAATGTGCACAAATAAATTCAAAAGCATTTACTTGTGAAATAATTTCATTTTTGAAAAGTGGTGAGTTCCTAAATATTATTAATAATATTGTTAAGGAAGAAACAAAAATATTACAGCGTGAAGTAGCATATCTAAGAGATCAGATCGATAATTTGAAATCAAGCAACATTGACTTAGTGAGATTATTAAGTAAAGATCGTTTATTTGCTAACAAAGAAACTACTTCTTATGAACAAATCAAAGTTAATTTTTCTTCTGATAAACCTTCCGTTACTGCAAATTACGCTTCTGTCGCTGCTACTAAAAAGATTTCGAAGGTGGAAAACGCTACAGCTGTGAATGGTTCGTCTGATATACATGTTAACTTATCGCAGCAATACCATGAACCGCCCAGAATAGTTTCCAATTTTAATAATAAAACTTCTCGTAATAAGTTAATTATTGGCTCTGGTACTACGAATTCACAATTAGATGAGGGCTTCACCGGAGCAGCAAAACAAGCCCGTAGTTATGATGTACACGTTACAAGAGTTAATCCAAATGTTGATGAAACCAAGATCGAGAATTATGTTACTGGTAAATTAATAAAAATGTCAGATAATGAAAAAACCAGTTCATTAAAAATCAAGGTTACTCGTCTAAACGCTAAATATCCTGAACACTACAGTTCTTTTAAGGTCACTGCGGAATCGTCTTATTTATCGCATTTACTTAATGCATCCTTTTGGCCACAAGGTGTTGCTGTTCGGAAATTTTATAATGCTCCCGTTCATCAGAAATTAAATAATGATAAAAATTTTCAAAGGGCAATTCCCACGAAGCATCCGACATAAACATATTTTATCAAAATGTTCTTGGTCTTAGGACAAAAGTTAATGAAATATTTACTAGTGTATTAAGCGAAGATCACACTGTGGTTTGTCTCTCCGAAACATGGCTTAATAGGGAAATTAACAGTTCAGAGATTATTGACGGACGTTATAATGTTTTTCGTCAAGACAGGAATCCTAAAACAACGAGCAAAGAACGGGGTGGTGGAGTTCCTATCGCAGTCAAAAAGAGTTTGTCATCTTTTCTAATTAATCTTGATGTAAAAGATCGGGAAGAGATATGGACTTGTGTTCATCTTGTTAGTAAAAATCTGATAGTAGGAGTTGTTTATTTTCCACCAAATTCGGATATTTCTTTATATGAAGGTCATCTTCAATTAATTTCGGAGATTACCATAACTTATCCTGATAGTATCATTTGTGTTTTAGGTGATTATAACCTACCAAAAATTACTTGGTATTGTGATAATTTCTGTGATACTGTATGTGATACTTTAATTCCAGTTAATGTACACTCTAAGATAGAAGAAATTGTTTGTGATAATTTTGCGTTTTATGGTTTTGTTCAAAAGAATTATATTTATAATGCTAATAATGTTATCTTAGATTTAGTATTTTGTAATGTGGATTTTTTAAATATTTATCAATGGCCACATTTAACTAAACCTGACATAAATCATCCTTCTTTTGTATTAAATGTAAAGAATTGTTCTCAGTCAACTCTTACCGATGGTGAGATATTTTATTTAGACTTTAAGAATGCACCATATGAGTTGATTAATAATCATTTAGACAATATTGATTGGAATATACTAAACAATTTTAGTTCAATTGAGGAATCTGTTAATATTTTCTACGACATTATTAATTCTGTTATATCTTTATATGTTAAGTTAAAAAGAGTGCCAATGCAAAAGCAGTTTAATTTTCCTAAATGGTTTGATGATAGTACGAAATCTTTAATTATTGAAAAGAAAATCGCTCACAAACAATTCAAACAGTCCAGATCTCCTATAGATTACAATATATTTAAGGATTTAAGAAATAAATGTAAAATTGCTATCAATAACTGTAGGTTAAATAACATAAGAAGCATTGAGAATAATATTTTAGAAAATCCTCAACGCTTCTGGCATTATGTTAGATCTCAAAAAGGAGATAATTCTTTACCTAACTGTATTAGATATGAAAATTCTGTGGGTTATACTCCGATTGAAATCGCCTCTTTATTTGCAAAGTACTTCCATTCTGTTTATTGTACTTATGATACTTATAAAAGTAAACTTTGGGATAATAATTTAAAAGAAACTGTTGATCTTTTCAATTTAAATATATCTAGAGAAGATATTTTCAATAAAATAAATTCTCTAGATGCTAATTCTAAAGCTGGTCCAGATAATATTCCTGCAGTCTTCTTGAAGTGCTGTGCAAACAACTTAGTTAAACCTTTGTGCATTTTGTTTAATAATTCTTTGAGTAGTTCTGTATTTCCTAAATTGTGGAAAAAATCAAACGTTTTTCCTGTTTTTAAAACGGGAGATCGCTTAGATGCTCGTAATTACCGTGCAATTAGTACTCTATCTGCAATTCCAAAAGTTTTTGAAGCCATAGTTACGGATAAATTGTTTCAATCCGTAAAAAACATTATAATTGATGAACAGCATGGTTTTGTTAAGGGTAGATCTACGCTAACAAATATTTTCTTATTTACCAATTATGTTCTGCATTTTTTTGACAGAGTCATTATTGAGCGCTTGATCTACAAATTAAGTAAATTAGGTTTACAAAACCCCTTGTTGTCGTGGATCTACTCTTACTTAAACATGCGAAAACAAAGAGTTGTCATTAATAATTCTACCTCCGAATGGTTTAACGTTACTTCCGGCGTACCGCAAGGATCCCATTTGGGACCAATTCTTTTTATTTTGTTTATTAATGATATAAATTATTCTATCAATTCCAGCAAATTTCTGCTATATGCTGATGATTTAAAACTTTTCATTCGTACTGATGCTGTTGATTCAGATCATTTGTTACAAGCTGATTTGGATTGTTTGACTTCGTGGTGTAGTGAAAACCATCTGGAATTAAATATTTCAAAATGCAAATCTTTACGATTTTCTAAAAAGTTATCACCTGGTATTTGTACTTATTACATCAATAATATAGCAATAGAAAGTGTTACTTGCTTTAAGGATTTAAGTGTTGTTATTGACGCATGTGTTAGTTATGATCAACATATTACAAATCTACTTAGCAGAGCCAATAGAATATTAGGATTTATTGTGCGTCAGTGTACTGATTTCACAGATTTAAGAATTTTAAGAATTTTAAGAATTTTAATTATACTATATACATCTCAAGTTCGTTCACTTCTGGAGTACTGCACAACCATTTGGTGCCCATATTATATTACATTAGTAAATAGAATGGAAGCAACACAGAAACGATTTGTAAAATTTTTATGTTACAAGTACCGAATTGATTACTACGGTTACAGTTATAGTGATCTTTTACATTACTTTGGCCTATCTTTATTGCATGTGCGCCGCAATTATTACGATTTATGTTTTTTGTTTAAAGTATTTAATGGATTGGTTAATTGTTCTCAAATACTTCAATGTTTTTCTTTGAACATAAAAAATACCAATTTACGTAATTTACCAATTTTCAATATTCCTTTCCATCGAACTGCGTATGGTGCAAATTCTTCTCACTGTAGAATATGTCACTTAGCATGTACACATGATGATTTGGAATTCTTTGGTATTTCCTTTAACAAATTCAAGTGCTCTTTAAGAAATGCACTAAATATGTAGCAATATTTTATATTTATATTTATTCTACATTACATTATGTATATGTAGTTATTTTGTTTAATGTTTTAATAAGATTTGTTTGTAAATGGATGTCCGTTAATAAATTATTATTATTATTATTACATTGAACAACCACATGTGAAACGACTAGATCTCCGAAATGTTTGGTTATCTACCAATAATGCTGAGTTGCCATGGGTCTATGACGTTTGGGCACGAGATCGTTTGGATCCATATTTGTTATACTGGTTTGAGGTAAATATAATCTCACTATTTAGTAAATAATAATATTTGCAAATATTTTATTTACTAAGATAACTGTATAGGCTAATTATGTCGCAAAAAAAACTATAAAAAACAATAATTAGACATTTACGAACAGGCTTAACAGTCCGTCTTAACAATCTCATTCCCAAACGACTTTATGTTCAAACAAACTTGCGCCCAAACAATCCCGCACCTAAACGGACAGCGTCCAAACGTCCTGGTTCCGGGTTGCCTATTCTATCGTCACAATACCAATGTCAACGTTCATCATTTTCTCAGGAGAAAAACGACCACGGAGTTGCTAGGAGTAGCCGCTAGTAACGATGGCAGAATCATCCAGTACGGCTAATGCTGTATTAGCACTGAGCCGATGGTACGGGAACATTAATGCTCGGCCGAAGCCAAGTGGTCCACCTACCCAGAGAGTTGTATATTTAAAAAGTAATTGAAAAAAAATAAAGTAGAAAATGAATTATAATCTATCAAGATTATTCAGCTTCTTCGTATTGATACACTTCATTCAGACGCTAACAGGTTCCAGTATTTCGTAAGTTTTTCGTTGGTATCCCTTGTAGTGTTAAGTGCTCATGTTAAATTCTTCATTAGACGTTATCTTCTAGATATTTCTCTAAGAACCATTCTTCGTTCTGTTTGACATTCTTCCAGTATGTGCTGCCCTGTGTCAGAACCTGTTAAAGTACAAACAAGATTTGTTATTTTGTATCAGCTTCCAAACTGTAGATTGGCGATTAGATTAATTTAAACAAAAAACCTTGATTCTCCAATTAAATAATTTAAATATTTAATTTCTACTGATTTATTCATAAAAATGAATTGTTTATACACGGTGACATTTTGAAAAGCTTTAATGGGCCGAATTCCTTTTTAATGAAAGATATCAGAAAATGCTTAAGACCGTTTCGGTAGTATACAGGAGGAACCAAAGCCACTCCACATATATGGCGTCATCAAGTGTAATACAGCGCTGTAGATGTTTAAAATCTCCATCTTTCTGCTACATTTCTCTTTTTGGAAGCTAAAATTTATTTAGTTTGCTTATTTATTTATTTAGACGGACAAAAAGTAGCATTTTGATCTCAATAATCCTGAAGACGTAAACTATTTGATCAACTACATTACCGACGACATGACTATCGACCCAGGAGCCAAAGGTAATAAAGATAATGAGGATAATCTTCCTTCCACATCAATATCTTCTATGCGTCCATCGTGCACGAGTTCAGATGAAGTGGAAGAATTGGCGACACCGGACCATCTAGAAGATGGTGTCGTCGAGCAAGACGTGCCTGCACCAAGAGCTGTAACTGACAACGACGAAGAAACATGTAGTAGTTCTTCTTCGGATGAAGATAGTGCACAAAGAAAAACTTCAAAGGTGCCACCCAACTTTGTCAGCAGTAAACGAAGTACGCAGTTGGACCTAAGCAGTCCAGTGCAAATATTCTTACACGTTCTGTCTCCAATATTTTTACAATGCGTTGTAGAACAATCAAATTTGTATGCCGTACAAAACCATACTGCTTGAATTACATGTAGATGAGTTCAAAGCCCATATACAGGGTGAGTTTTTTCCGATGTTTAGTATGGGGATCTCAAAAACTAGCGGAGATAAAAAGACTATTAAATGGGGAAACAATTGCAATTTTACGGGCTCAATTTAATAAGCTTTTAGCTTTTTGGAAAAAATGCATGGCTAACTAGATATCTCATAAAAATAATTTTTTTAATATTTTGTTCAGTGCCTATGGCTCTGTTACTATTGAGTTTAGAAAAAACGAGTAAGTAAAGAAAAAAGTTGTAGGTTATTATGTGCTTAATAATACAGTCTAACCGAATTCTTTATTTAAGCTATAATTCTTGAGTTATGACACAAACTTGTGTTTTTTCTAATGGAAATCATAGTCGGCCATGACTTTATAGAAAAGGCCCGTTTTCCACAATTCTAACGATATACCACTTGACATAGTTATTTTTATAAATAAATAAATTATGGCCTTTTCTCTCTTCATTCTTCATTTTCGAACTGTTCAAGTAGTAAGCTATAGAAACAATTGATAGATGTGCATCGCGTTTAACAAAATTCAGGTTAGTTATTAACATTTTTCTTTTAATTTCGAAATTATAAACATAATTATTTTGGTGTGAAATGTTTATTCTGTTGGAGTTACAATTTTAAATAAACATAATTTCTGAGAAACTAATAAACACAGAATGACAAATTAAGAAACAATAAAGGATGTTAGGATGTAAATAAAGTAGTACCAAAACAGCGTAATTAAAGTAGGTGAAGTAATTAAGACTAAAGATGTTCAAAAGGTCCACCATTATGATTAATGCACAAGCTACACCTTTTTAAAACCGAATTTGTTGCTTTTCTAATGGAACGTCCAGCAAAATTAGCAAAAACTTCTAGTACAGCTTCTCCAAAGTCATCTCCTGTGTCGTACGACTTTTGATATACCCTATCTTTTACCATTCCCCATAAATAGAAATTCAAAACAGACAGATCGGGGGATCGAGGTGGCCATGCAGCCGGCACGTTTCTTTCTATCCATGAGTTCGGGAATGTTTCATTTAAATGATTTCGTACCGTTAGCTGATATGTGGTGGTGCCCCATCGTGTTGAAACCATTTATTTATTTATTTATAAAAATAACTATGTCAAGTGGTATATCGTTAGAATCGTTGAAGAAAGGCCTTTTTCATAAAATCATAGCCGACTATGGTTTCCATTAGAAAAAATACAAGTTTGTGTCACAACTCAAAAATTACAGTTTAAATAAAAAATTCGGTTAGACTGTATTATTAAGCACATAATAACCTACAACTTTTTGTTTACTCGTCTTTTCTAAACTGAATAGTAACAGAGCCATAGGCACTGAACAAAATATTAAAAAGATTATTTTTGCGCGATATCTAGTTAGCCATGCATTTTTTCCAAAAAACAAAAAGCTCATTAAATGGAGCTCGTAAAACTGCAATTCTTTCCACATTTAATAGTCTCTTTATCTCCGCTATTTTGCGAGATCCCCATACTAAACATCGGAAAAAACTCACCCTGTATAGGGCCACTGATAATAAATGGGCTTGCATACCCTACCTAGCATGAAACTTTACTGTAATAGCGATTGCAACTTCAATGTTGTCAGAATACAAAAATTATGACACTGAAGCGCTTCCTAAAAATTACTAGAACTATCCACCTAAGTGATAATTCTGCAATGTCAAAAAAGGGAAAAGTTAGATTCGACAAACTTTATAAGATAAAGCCTTTTTTAGATTACACCAACAAAAAGTTCAAAATGCTCTTCCATCCGTCACGATATTTATCTTTTGATAAATTGCTGATGAAATACAAAGGACCAAGCAGCCTAAAACAATACATGCCGATAAAGCCCATCAAACGGGGCTTCAAAGTATGGATTATAGCCTGCGCGATGACAGAATATTAAGTTGGAATGTCAACATACGAAGTGACTAATTCTAGAGCAAACAAAACTAGTTCTTTAGGAGAACATGTAGCAACTGTTTTGTTACATGCATTTTAAGGCTTTAGCTACTACATATTTTCTGACAATTTCTTTTCCTCGGTGGTACTAGCTGATAGACTTTTACGAAAAAAATTCTTTTGCTGTGCTACCATAAGACAAACTAAAAAATATTTTCCAAAATCTGAACTGAGTTCCGACATAGATATGTGAAAGGTGAAGTAATTGCAAAAAATATTTTAGTATCAAAGTTGAAAGACAGAAGAAAGAAATCTGCGCAATCAGCACCATGCACAATCCCAAAAGGGGACAAAAGTGCTTAAAACATAAAAGGACGGTTCTAAGACATCAGTTGCTATTAGGGATTATATGGTATGTACATGGAAGGTGTGGATCATTTTGATCAGTTGTGCTCAACGTATAATATTTCCTGGAAAAGTCGCCGTTGGTAAATAAAAATATTTTACTATTGCCTTGGTTCTTATACGATGTGAATGGATTTGTTTTGCCAGTGTGCAAATACATAAGAGCAAGCAAAAGGAAATAATATTTTACATGAGTAGAAATGAGATGCCACGTACCAGCAAAGTTCTACTGGCCAACTCGTTAGCATATTTATGCGTAAACAACTTGTCATAATAACCTCTCTTTATCCTAATGACATTACTATAGTAGCCCAGCTATTTACTGAACTTCTATAGGTGAATTTAAAAAATCCAGTCTGTATAGTGAACAACTATGTTTTATGGAA
>VTPC01008310.1:0-64502 GCA_011009095.1 Ignelater luminosus
GTGTAATGTGTTATTTACACATTTAAGCGGAGTTTTAAGTGATATCGTGGAAAAAATGCTAATAATAATTAACCTGTGAAAGTTCACAGTAACATTCCAGTAAGATATGTCTGTTCAAACAATAACAATTAATATTAAACAAATATGTGATGGTAATCAATGAAATATAAATTAACAATAATATACATGTGTCAATAAGAAATTCCTAACAATAAAACTAGATATCAAATTGTTTTTGTAAATGTTTTAAATACATCAAAAATTTAAAAAGTAGGTTCTAAATAAGCAAGAACATGATATTTAAGTATAAAAATGCAAAAAACCAAAAAATCATAAAAACTTTACGTCAAATAATTCCGTTTACTATGATTCATGAACATTTAAAGAGAGATTGTTGATGCTCACAATATTAATCAAAAGCATTAAAGTTAGAAATACGTTCCTTATTAATAACAACGCATATTCTTCGTTTTTTGTAATTCTTTCATAATTTTTATCTTTTTACTTCGAACACATAATAGTCAAATTAACAGAAAAATGAACAATAAAACATTCTGGAAAGTAACTAACGGGTGGTTAGTAAGTAACTAACGGGTAGTTAGTAAGTAATTATTGTAGCTTTTTTTGTAAAATATTACAATATAAACTTTTTTCTCATTTCCCTAACATTGAATAAAATCTTTATCCAATAGTTATTTTTCTTTATGTTTGTTTGTTTTGATATTACACATACACGATACATAGATTTCTAGCTATTTTAAAATAGTTTAACAGAGATAATATGCTACAACTACATGTAAGCAGTTGCTGCAAGTGAACAAAGTATTGATTATGAAATGGTTTACGAAGTGATTTTGACAAATCTTAACACAAGTTATAAGTTAAACGAAAACAGCAGGTAGATATTGAGGCACACACTTTTCACACCATGACTCATAAAGGTCCATCAGGTAAAGCACCTTTTTTCAATTGTTTATGCACCAGGATAATACGAATTATTTATAAGCATTAAATAAAATAATATAAAACAGCACTTCTTATATATACCGTACCTATAATTGCAGACAAATGAAGGTATTTCAGTCTAGGGACCATTCTTTTAAATTGCTGTCGTATGCCATGTGTCAGTATGAAAAAGTAATTTTTCTCTTAAAAGAATATATAAAATCCTAATAGCATCATTACGTAATGCTAATTTCACACATGTAAACAAAATAATAATAATAATAAATAAATAAAACAAAATAATCCAAAACTTAAAAAAAATAATATCAGAAAATACTGGAAAAATTGGGATTTGATTCGGGGTTTTTGGTTTTAGAAGGGAACACTCTTCTCACTAGTCTGTTGAGACTTATATACTAATACCTACTTGTGACATTTCTGCAACGCGACCCTTTTTTCGTTAATTAGCCACGGAAACATTGTATAAATTGATTGTATACATATTAAAAAAAATTCTAGGCATATTTTTGATACTTTACTTTATTTTACAAAAAAAAAGATTTTTTTTTACTAAAACATAAAACTGACACAATTTATTTCTAATTTCACAACTTATTCTTCTACACTCATAAATCTCGCCATCATTTAGTTGTGTCTGAATTATCTGTTTATTACTTATCACGTAATACTGTCGCTTTACTATAAAATTCCTTATTTAATTTTAAAAAAATATCAAATTAAAAATATAACTTAATTCGGTCCTGATAAATCTAGGCAACCCGACAAACACATCAGATACGACCGGTTACCTACCTAACAGACGCTGTTCAATTTAATCTGTCCAACGCTGTTCATACCAAAACTTTTAACAAATGAAGACAATGCGATTAACAGAGGAGAGAATAGAAATATTGATAATGATCAGCTGTGATGGACAAACGCAAACTTGATTTTTTTAAATTTAATTTAAATCAAGCATACTAGATTTAAAGAGTTGAAATACCATTTAAATGTTTTAAATTTTCTAAGCAAAAAAAAAATAATATCTCCGAAAAGCGTAAGCAAATTTGAAAAATAATCTGCAAACATTTCGGGGTTGCCATTTAAAAAAAATATAGATGACGTCATTGGTCAAATAATTATGACGTCATAATTTTCTTTTCGAAATATTTTCAAGTTATTGAATTTGTTCCATACTTAATCAGCACACCGTATATTTAATTTAAAAATATTTCTTGCATTTTTCAATTTCTTGAAGCAATCATTTCAATAAAGTTTGTTTCAATGTTTTATTGCAGCTAACTTTAAAAGATAAAATTCTCGTCTTCTTTTGCAGCATCAATAAAAACCATCATTGTCCTTTTCATGCTCTTAATTTTGAAACCTCAACTTTAATAATTATGCGAACGCTGATGAAACAATACAATTACATTTTAAGTATTTTATTGAATATAAAATAAATATAGTAAACATTATTTTGTAGGTTATTACATTATGCAAATCCTCAACTATAATAGAAAAAAATGAAACACATAGATACACATATATTTTCAAAGCATGTTAAAAGAAACCTCACAATTTTGATTTTAATAACAAAGTCTTAGTAACTTAATTCACAAATTATTGTAAAAAATTAAGACAAAGTAACTCATGTTTATTAAGTAGTGTCACTCAATGCAACACTTCAGAATTCAAACACAAAACTATCAAATTACAATTACAAAAAATCACTTTATTTAAGGGAATCCATCATCATCTTCTTCAGCCATCTCTTTTGCTAATTCTAAATCTTGCTGTTCACGTTCTCTTCGTTCTTCAGCAGATTCCAATTCCTTACCATAAGCTTTAGGTGGGTATCGCATAGCTTTTACACTTTGATTATGCAAATCCAAACAGAACGCAATACGTTGATGGAAAGCATTTTGTGGCTCTTTTGTGCAATAAATATCAGAACTTTCTTTGCTGCGCATGTAACCTCCTTCTGGATCTAAAGTAGCTTCAATCACACCATCTCTTATTGCTTTTGCAACAATAAATTCTGCGTCTTCTGCCGAATCCAAACCCAGTTTACGTGCAATATCTTGGGGAGATATTCTAGAATATGATAATCCAATCGAACGAATTGCTGTTTTAATCACATTATGTCGCAAACGTAATATTAAAGTGAAAGTATGATCTTGCCGAAATTGTGGACCAAAATTTTCTAAAACTTCTCCAAAACGTTGTAAATTACCCATACGTACTGCTTGGGTTAATTGGAAGTATGGAGCAAGGGAACGTCGCATGCTCGCTTGTCTAAAGATCTGACGTTCCGGTATATCACCTAACAGTAGCTCTACTACCACTAACAAAGTTTGTACGGTTTGTCTAAATCCCACAGCTGCAGTCTGTGGTGCTTTACGCAATGCTTGCACAAGATGTTTATGTGCTACACTATATTCGAGACGAGCAGCTTTTATTCTACCTAAATAATATAAAAATCTTGCCCATTCATTATTACTTGCAGTTTCTGGGAATACACATTTACTTACTAATTTATCAGCTTGATCATAAAGAGAATAGTGTAAGTAATTGCGTAATAAACAATTAACAAGTACAGCTTGACCCTCAAAATCATTTCTTAACGTGGCCGTTCGCAAACGGGCATGTAAGAAACCACGAATAGAATCAAATTTTTTTGTAAGTTCAGCTACTCGTGAATGATAGAAGTAACATTTTGCAGCAATGAGATCTAAAGTACGACGATTTTGTCCAGTAATCTTTGTCATAAGTGCTTGTGAACATCGTGTTGCTTCTTCTAACTTGTTAGTATCAATCAAACGAACTAAAGTTAATAAATGTATATAAGCATCTACCTCTGGAACAGGTGTTTTAATTGCCGATCGAGTTCTTGTCGTTGGATCAACATCACCTACAGCGGCAGGTTCTTCAACAAAACTCAACAAAGCTTCTCGTTCAACTTGGGGATATATTTGATTAACAAGTCCCCGCAATACAACCCCGTTCAACTTCTTTCTTGTGGTAGGTAAACTACGCAAAACACGAGAAATAAAACGATTTTCTTTGTTTGAAACAGCTTTTTCTATTTGTCTGGCATGCTCGCGAATTTCTAACAAACTTTGCAAGTCAGCATCCCGTTTACTATCTCCTGCTTCTAAACCTGGTGGACTATCGGCATTTTTCATCTCAACATCCGTAGACTCGGTCGTAACCATTTTTAAGAATAAATTTATTTTATACTCACAGAAAACTAACACACAACAAAATTAACAGTACTGGTCAAATGACAACCATGACAATTTCAATTCTTCAATTTTTGCCGTGTAATAAACCACAGATCACAACCTACTTTTACAAATTAGTTGAATAAATAACCCTGTTTTACCTACAAATCCACAAAGTTTTGCAGCGCCATCTAGTAAGAATTACCTCCTTATTTTTATTTTCAGAAATATAATTATCAACCAAATAATAAAACGGGATAGTCTGTATAAAATCACGTTATTTATTCTTAATTTTTTATTATGTGTATTCCTAAAATTTTTTTATTTATTTTAAAAATTGCTTTTTAATCTCAACTCTAGATAAGAACCATACTAAAAGAAACCTGCTTTAAACCAGTGACGTACCAACGGAAAAATCAACAAAAAAAGAATTAAAATTCTAAAAATTCTTTAATATATTACGATAAAAGAGAAGCCGTCAATAATATAATCAGAACTTGTGATTAACATCTTTCTTGAGTTATTTACTCTAAAGATGATTTAGTAATTAAATAAAGTTATTTTAATTTACTTAAATTTTAAATTAACTTGGCTGTAATATTTTATTTCTAGATTCTAGAATATTGGCTTTTAGAAATATCATAAGATAAATAATCACTGATTGAAAAATGAAAACCACCAATTATTCCGTGATGGGCCAGCAGATATGTTACTGTGGGTCAGTGTGACCCAGGGCCCTTAGTAGACGCGCAACCGTTTTCAAATAAACCAAATTAATCCAAATAACCCTGCCACGTAATCTACATTATTAAATCAGAATAAATTATGAAGCAAGTTTTTAAAAACACCTTTAATAGCGCACCAATGCATTAACAATTACTTTTCACTAAAATCTATATTCTAATAACCTAAAACTTATAAACTACCTAACGTTTAAATTCGTCAGATTTGATGTGCGCCTATAGCAGAAAGAAAATCGCTATTGTGCTCAATTTTTGCGATCATCTTTTGTTTGGTGTCGCTACTTTATCTCACATCAACTAACTTTGGCCCGAACTGAATTGTATAAATGTTTCTCGACAACACAACGGAAAGAGATAAACTGGTAAACTCTCAAACTCTTAAACATATGATTTTGCATTTCTGGCAACCATGAAGGATAGTACCAAATAAATGCAATCAGATCAATTTAAAACATCTGGAAATGCAAAGCATAACCACAACGAACTCCTGTTTTGTTACTTTTTTTTAAACTTTGGCGGCCATTTTGAACATGTGATATCAAAAAACCAAAAGTATACGTTTCTCTTATTTTTTGATGTAGAATACAATTCTAAAGTAAAAAAAAAATTAAAAATTTTCCAATTTTCGGCGACTATGTCCCGAAGAGTTATCAAAAAACGAACATACCACGTAGTCTTTAGTTTTTGATGTAGAATCCAATTCTGAAGTCAAGATTTCAGAATTTGACAAAAATGCGGACAGACATACCGACAGACAGACAGACAGACAGACTTAGCAAATTCAGTAACGACTCCTTCGGAGTTCGTTGAAAATTAAAAGTGCTCTACTAATAACTTATTTTCTGGATTCTTTTTCAGTAACTGGTAGAATCAGTTAATAAAAACTAGTTAAAACTTCAACGAAGCCTATGTTTGACAAAATTTTCGCGTTTGTCACAATTCTTAACAAGTTTCCACAAAAATCCTAGTCCTCCTTGTTTAGAAAAGCTAGCGTCGCCACTATGGGTTCTTGATTTCTTTATATTCATGCGTATATCATGAAACTGAAGTTTTGGAGAGAATTGTGGAGAAAACAGTCCGACTTTGGGCCATCGAAAGATGGTCTAAGATCGGGCTTCTTCTTCCTTTCTTCTAAGAGCTAGAAATTCCCAAGCTGGTCTCATTAGATGGGATACTACTTATACGAAAATTTGAGTTTGCCTCAGGGCACACTAAGTTCTGAAACCGTCCTTGTAACTTCACCGTCGTGGCAACAGTGTGTTCATTGTCACACTAGTTTTTGAAATTCTTGTTCTAGAAATCTCATTTTTTAAAGGGGGTTAAGCTCCAGAACCTTGTGTTAGCAGGGTAGAGATCCACTGTTTCTCTTGTTATGAGATACTTTCTTTTTTATCCGTTTGATAATTATAGTTATTTCACGTTCAATCAAGCGGATTCTTGTCTATTATGTTCTCATGGACCGTGCTATTCATTATTGTTTTGTATTTAAACCCTAACCTGAATTCGTTTGTGTAAAATAAGTTAATTTCTTTCTTTCAGTGAATGTGATAATTTACGGACCGGATAACAGTTCCTGCATTCTGGGGGAACGCGGAGAGCCTGACGTAGCAAAACCAATCGAGACGCGACGAGTGCACGGTCTTCCCGCCGCTGAGGTTACTTCGATTCTTGTGAATGAAAAGAAAACCCTTTATAAAGGGGTAAGTTATCTTCATTTCTTGCATCCCCTGTGCCCTCAATTCTAATTGTTGTTCTTTGTCTCCAGTTTTTTGGTTAGATTCCAGAAGGTTTAATTCTGGTAATAATCGTTATACAAGAATTCTTCACGTGAGTTCCATAGAGATCTATTGGTAACCAGAAGTACTATATTTAGTATTATCAATGATTGCTAAGAATGGAGTCGTTTCCACTGGACCAGAAGAGGTTGTGGCCAGGGGCACTTAATCTAGAAGATTTCATACTCAAATTTCATAGTAAAACAATAAAACAATTTTTTTGGCTCCAAACTTTAAGAAATTTTTTTGTAATTCAGTAACCAAAAGTTCACTTACTTTTTTTACATTCGATTAATTATATAATGTTTTTTTTGATTGAATCCTTCAAAGTTAAGCTAGTTAATGAGTATTTTTTTATGATTCCTCCCCTTTTGTAATTATTACATTTAATTATCATTCTATATACTCTGATTTGACTTTACTGTACCTTAACATAATTCTATTTAAAGAGTTTGTCTCGTTATAACGTTTTTGACTTTTCGGATTTTCCTTGAGGTTACTCTTTAACTTTATTCCGTAAGATTATTTTGACAGTCTGCAGCTTCCGATCGGAACCCGTTTTCGAAGATGTATGGTAAGATCTTTTACTTCAATGATTATTCGAAACTCGCCTTGATTATATATAATTTTTTATTTAACTTTAAACTTAATTTGACTTACACTTGAATTAATTACAAATTTATGTTTTCCAAATTTTTTTAAATTAATTAGTAAAGTTTTCAGAAATTCCTATAAATCTTTAAATTCTTTTATTTTCCTTGATCCTTTTAATACATAGCTTTTGAACAGATTTAGATTAACAGCCGAGTGTACCTTAAGATAACAACTGTTTGCAAGTTTTCTAGCTTAACCTTGGATTTATTCCATGTCAATATTCAATGTTTCTTTGAATTAAATTTTGTTTTGTATTCAACTTAATCTTCTTGTAGTTTCAAAATTTGAGATTTAATTAGCGTTATGAATTATGAATTATTAAACTACTTGCGCTTTTGGGTTTAATATTGTGCTATTAGAAGTTGTTAATATTTTTTTATTAGTTAAGGTTTAATAACTTTGTCATTTTATAATTAACAATTCTTATTCTTATAAATTTCAATCTACACGTTGATTACTAGCTTCAGATTAGTATAAAAAAATATGCTCAAATGATTTTTTGTTAAAAGATTTATCCAAAATGTTAAAACTTATCAAAAGAAAAAACTGCAACATTGACTTTGATTCTCTCATAGTTTAACATGACATTAAGTTTATAAGTACTAAATAATCAAGCTAGTCACATAAAACCACTGTTACTGTGAGAAATTTATTTTTATTAAACACTAATTTGCAATAAACTTTTGTTAAACCAAAAATGGAAATGATAAAGTAACTTGCCAGAATGATTTGTCATTTCATTGTACATCCTACATAATACTGGAAATTAAATTAAATAAATAATTAAATTGTAGTAAATAAATATTAAAAATGATTTAACATTTTCTTTTACTAGGGACTGACCATACAGGGTCATTTTAGTGTACAATTCTGTCACTTATGAAGAACATTATGTCTGGTAATACGGCAAGACTAGCTTATATAACTCGCTGGGTACCTACCGATAAGGACAGCATGAGCAACACTGAGGACTTTTTATCCTATTAGCGAATAGCTGAAACTGTTAAGAAATATATTGTGGCGTGGTTGTTACCATTCTCAAAGGATATCAGCAGATTCTGAATTCTACATAAATGCAAATGATATTAGGACATTTAGTTGAGGATATAATCAAGATTAACAATTCTCCATGTGCTAATTTTACAGAAGTTTAGTAACAAATGTGAGCAATTTCCTGGGGTGTATTGCATCAAGATCACTTTTTTGCTTTTGTTTAATCTGTGTATTTGGCTTGAATCGACTGTTGCAATAATAAATGCATCTATGAAAAATGATTTAATAAGTTGCTGCAACTATCTATAGTTCTAGAAGATTATCTAGGGATTCTGGAGGGATTGGCAAATTCTGCATCTGTACATTCTGCAGGAGTTTAACAGATTGTCACCTCAATAGTACAAGGATGTATGTAATTATTGTAATTGTAATTCCAGGAAAAACAACTTGAAATTGAAAACTTATAGTATGTACAACTTTGTTAATATTTGGGGTGACAAACTGTAAACAGTATCCTGGAGCAGACACTGAACCAGGTGCGATTTGCTCCAGCAAGTCCCCATCTCCAATCTGTTTACTATCCCATGATTGCTATACTGGATCAGTTGGTTAATCAATTTTTATTCATGGTTTGCCCAGCTAATGTATACCATAAATTCTTGTTTATTTTGGTTTTTTGTAAGAAAATAATAACATTTATTATAATTATTTATTGAAACTTATAAAGTGATAAAGATTATTATGAAAACTTGAAATGTACGAAGTAACAATGTTCAGGTGTAAATGAAAAAATGCGATACATTAAAATTCTATATTTAATAAAATTCCATCAAATAAAAAATATCTTGTACAAATAAAAATTTGATGATGTTCTACAATATTTTTTAATAATCTCAACAAATTGTAACATCATCGTCACTAGAAAACACTCGAACTTAATAAATGAATGACAAATGAGGTATGGACAAATGGATCGCTGTTGAGTGTTACAATGGTGCTAAGTGCTAATAATATAAATATTAAGTATACATCTTTAAATAATCCACAAGTGCAAACACATAATATATTATTACACAGCATTCAAGAATTATTACATTTATAAGTTACGAGTAATTGGCACTGGCTCTCCCATTGTCTGCAATCTGCACGCACGCATTCATTCAAAACTATATACATACCTACAACACTGAAAACCCTAGTGAGCTGACAAATTATAAAAAGAGTCCCATTTAATATGGCAACAGGTTAGGCATTGTACTGCATCAGTGTGCAGTACGGATACGTATTATTATATACAATTAAAATCCACAAGTTCACATTTATTCAGGCACCCGCACTCAACACCCACAAAATTACCTAATCTACACTGTAATTTGACCTAGAATGTAGTGACTTGCTATGACTACATTGCTCATAGGAATACTGGCTTTAACAATACATGACAAATGGTACTCGGTGTGCATATCTTTTAAGTTCTGCAGTGCATATGGTGATCACAGAAGTTTCCTTAATTCAAAGATGTTGAAATAAATTGCTCGTTTTGGAAATGCTTAGACTATCATAAAGAAAATGTGGTGAACATTAAAAGGCATGGCAGTGAATTTAGATGAATAGGCTTTTAGGAAACTTCACAGACACCCTGCAGAAGTTTTCTACGATTAATGCAGTACTTAAAACTGCCAACAGTCTTATGAAACACGTGTTAACACGCGAGAAGCTTATACGATGGAGAAATGTGCCTTTTGTCAGCGTTCACCACTTTATTCTTCATCTTGTTCAGTCTCTTCTCCTGGTCCATACATATCTGCCAGTTTGTCAAATCGAGGACCCCAGGCACCTAAATAGTCATATTCGTGCGCTTCATCATCTGTCCCTATATAAATAAATTTAGAAATTAGAAACATTCACAGAGGAATCCAATTATAATAATACCTGAGGCGAGAGAACTTAGTGAACCTGCAGTGCTGCCACCACCTTCGTAGGCGTAATTTCTTAAGTCGTCGAAAGGAGGTGCGTTGGGATCACTGTCTGCTCGCTTTTTATGTTCTTCGATGAAAACGCCAACATTTGGTTCTTGCCCAAGCCCTATCATTGGAGGATCTATAAAAAGATAAATATTGTATAGCAGCATAAAATTTACGGTATTTAACAGTGTCATCAGACACCTAATTCATCTTACAAGTAGTAAGAATTGTAAAAATTATATAACATTACAATATGACTATAATATTTCTGCATTTACAATACACTACGCATTTTATGAGCAGAAGTACAGGGCCGTGCAAAGGGGGATGCGGCGGATGTACCGCACCAGAGTCCCTGGGTGTTAAAAGAACTCCGAAATTGCATTGCGCAATGTTATATTCTCTAATTCCCTATATGTAAGCTTGTTTAACGCTAAATTCATAAACAGGTAAAAGGTCCCCTTTTTACCATTGCATGCCCCTGTAAGAAGTATATGGTAGTCATGCTTGCAACCTATTTTTAGAAATCATCAGACGCAAGTGTCCTTACAATTATGTAAACTTAATCTTCATAAAATTTGCAAATGTATGCACACAAATTATGCAAAGGTTGCACCTGTGCGTTTTCTAACAAAGAATTGGATTACTGTAAAAAAAACTTAGCGGTATTCTTGCTGGACTCGCATTAGCTCTCGTGGTCTCCTATAGTGGCTAATAATCCTGCATTCCTGCAAGATGATGACATACACAAAGAAATCTTCATTTGTTACATTATAATATGTTGCAAGCGCATGTTCAACAGATGCTTATGTAATTCTAGTGTAAACCATTACTCACATGCAAGTTTAGGAGGTGCATATTCAGGAAGTGGTCCACCAATAGGAATTTGTAGTGGCGTAATATCGAAAGCAGTCATGTCATCTTCACCACCACCTTCGTCATCATAGTTGATGATATTTTCACGAACATCATCATCTGGCCCAGGATATTTGATGTGAGCCTCCCGTCGTCTGTTATATACCACAAATACTAAAACTAAGACTGAAAACATAAAAAACAAGTTAGTATCCATTCTTTTCCAAAAACGAACTATTTTAAAGTTAATTCTTTAACATCTCACAACAACAAAATTTTATAGTGTATTATCAATACATTTATAAATCAGTCAGTGCACACTAAAAAGTTAAGGCTACGAGCATAAACCTGTAGGTGTGCCATATCTATATGATTCTATAAGTGTTTTAATATCTTTTTCCTTTTTAATACGAGCATTATACATATATACATACCTAGAAGCACAAACAGACAAACAATAACAGCAATGATGAAATCTCGTGAAGGTTTAATAGCCCCTGCCAAAGCAAGCTCAAGTTCACAGTGACCTCCTGTATAGCCTAAAGGACATTTACATTCGTACCGTTGAGGCGGATTGTGGTCTTTGCATATGCCTCCATTAATGCATGGCACCCACATGCACTCATTTTCATTAACGCAACCACCTTCCGAAAACTTGTATCCTTGTGGACAACTACACATAGGAAAATATTACTCACCAAATTATGAAGCCTACTGTATACTGCTCCAGCACTGAGGATGTTAGTGAAGAAAAAACGATGCCATAGTTTTCAAAATAAAAAAATAATAATAGATGCATTCTATGCAATATGCTCTCTAAACATACATTAACTACAATAATAAGCATGCACAAGCAATGAGGCTGATGCTCACTGAGAATGATGAGCAAGCAGACGAGGATGGCAGCTAGAGCACCCATGCTGAGTTTGAGCGTTTGACCCTCCTGGATGAGTTCACAGTTTTCACCCCAAAAGCCGTCAGGGCAAATGCAGCGATACCGTAATCGCGGCTCTTGATTGATGCATGTACCACCGTTTAGACAAGGCAAGTCTAAACATTCATCTTTGTCCATGCAGTCCTTACTGTCAGGTGACATGATGCGCCCCTCGCCGCAACTGTTAGTTAATCATGCATCACCATGAAATTACACCACCACCATACAATTATAATTTAGTTCTCTAATATGTTAAACAATTGCCAAAACGTTTAGATTAAATTAGTAAACTACTGAAGAGAACTACTACCAGTCAAAATTTAGTCATCTATAGAAATGTAAATCTTTTGTGTTTTTGTGTTTATTAAAATTTGTTTTGTTTAATCCAATATGTTTATATTCCTGTGGATACAAAATATAAAGAGACTGAATGGTTAATAATACCACAATAATAGTAATAATTATTTTTAAGCAAATTGAACACAGCCTTATTTTTAGACCAAATAAAATCTACAGTCTCTTTAAATTTCAATCTGAATGAGAAAATCATAACTTATATTTTAAGTCTTACTTGGTTGTTTCTGAATGTTATAAAATTCTGGATGTGATACATTGTTATACTGAATCAATAAAACAGTGTCTTATCAGTTTACAATACGTGAACTAAACAAGTGAAGTTAGAACTTACAAATTAAATATCATTGAAGCAGCCTTTTGTTACAAATATAAAGTTAATAAATAGAATGTTTATTAGATAAGTATTAAAAAAATCTAAAAAGCTAAATGTTCTTCAAACAAATATGGAAGTTGCATTCTCTAAAGAACTAGTCACCTTAGCTGGCCAAAATCTTTGGTAAACATGTGTTTCTATGCAGTGTCTTTCTTTGCTGTTTCATTGTGCTCTATCAAAGATTTCGAAGTAAACATACAAAGATAAAACCAAATGGTTTTCGGCGGCAAATTATGCTATTATCATATGCAGTAACCAAAATCGCCATAATAAGATGAAAAATAGAAAGGAATGTGAATTGTGGAGTTCTGCAATGGAAGACGGGACTAATGTTTTAGTTCTGAGAAAACCATTATTTATCTGTGGCTAAACAGTAGTTCTGTAGCATCCTTCTATGGATAGTACCATATTCGAAACTGACTTGGAGTAGAAAATTCAACATATTATTCATTATATTTAACTTTAGAGTACTGGTGCCAACTTCTTTAAAATTCTTCTTGTAATCGCTAGAGTATCTAGAGCCCATAATATCTCGTTGAGTAACTTGAAAAAACCGATCATTTTTACACTTTTTCTGGCTTTTCTAATTTTCCGCATTAAAGATGGTTATTTTTAGTTCCAACAATGTTGATGCAAATGTTTGAAAAAGTACATAATTTCTGTTGACTGACTTGATTAGAAATTCACATTTCACTGCCCATAAAAAATATTCCATACTTAGATTACAATGAAATAAAAAGATTGATAAATGAAACCATGCTTGGTTGAGCAAAACTCTCAAGTACATGATCTAATTTAAAGACAAATCTGATGGCATTCCAAAGTCTTGACAGACATTGAAAATCTGACTCTCATGGTATGCCTATTCACCTATTTTGTGTCCAGAAACTGTGGCGTGACAAGATCTGAGCTGTCGCTTCAGATAAACTATACTCTACTCAACTTTATAGAAGTTCTGTAAGACTTTCATGTATAAAATCTAAGAAGATTCAACTAACAATCTTTGAGTAATAGGAACGTCGAGTTTCCCTAAACAAGTTTCTTGGGCTTTGGGTAGCTCATTCGTTAAATTTGTTTAATTAGTAATAGAATGTTTCTAGTACTAAAGTGGTGTAGCGTGTATAGAAAGACAAGGTCTTACGTCTTTGTCTTATTGGTTACCTTAGAATGTGTTCGTAGTTCTTTCAGTCCGGTTTTGTAATTCATCTGAGGTTCGGTGTCGATGCCAATGCTGTACATACTGAATCCCAATAGTAGGGTTCTTCTTCGGCCGTAAACTTTTCGACATAAATTTTAAACTGTTTGATATAGTTGAGTTCTCTAGAGATGGATGTGCGATGTAGTAAATCAAATCTTACCAAACAAATTCGAATGCAGTTCAAGACGGATTCATCATTTTCCCAACCTAGTGTAGAATCTTTGAAACAACATCAGATTTTCTCACTTCTCTGATACTGGGTACTTCTTCTTTTTGAAATTTCTCAAACTCATGTTGAATTCCGACGGTAAGGCAGCGAAGCATAAATCCTCAACTTAATGCAAAGCTTGGAGGCTCAAAGCATCATGTCAAACCTCAACGGCAAGGCAGATAGGCGAAAATCCCCAACCTAACCAAAGAATTCGGAGCATAAATAAATTAATTTATGCATCACCACCTGTATGGGCAGCTACAGTCGGTCAGTTTAATTAAGGCTTGATAAGGTGGTGTGAGTCACTATCATCTTTCTAATTGTTTTTTGCATCTCTAGATCCTTTCAGAAACCTTTTTATATAAATGTAATGGTGGAATCAATCATCTATTATAATTACTGTCTCACATTTAGTTTGCTTTTAGATTCTTTATCCCAGAAAGAAGAATACCATCTATAGGTAGGTATTTCGTAATTGGATTCTTGTTTGCTGTTCATTTTGTCATTCTTCGTTTTCTTCTTTGTTAGATAAGGTAATATTATCCTTTATCTTTAATGAAAGCACTATCCACAGCTGAAGAAGTTTCTGTTTTTAAAGATAGCTGCTCCATAGCAAAAAGAGAGAGAGAGAGAGAGAGAGAGAGAGAGCGCGAGCTGCATAATAAAGACTGACGAACAAAGAAATTTGAATAAGATGTAGTTCGATCGTCATCGTCATCAAGTCAGGGAAAAAAGAGTTTACCTGGAACTAATTAAAGGGTTTACGAAATATTTTATGTTTGGTAAGTTTCAGGGTTTCCAATGACATAATATTAATTCTGCAACCTCGAAATCGATGTAGGAATTTACAGAATGTTCTAAATGATGGCAAATAAATGGGTTTTAGTAAATATCATATATACCATATTCATTTTTAAAAAAGTTTAAATAACTCGCTATAGTGCGATAAAGGTAGGTATACATTGCGTCGCCTACCTTCCCATAAACGTCCTCCGATCGATAACTAAGTATGACAAGATTTAGTAGAAGATTTTCTATGCGAGTCAGTGGAACTTCTTATTTGTTCTAAAATATACAATTTACATAGAATGATGAAACTATTTTCTGGTTATGTTATCAGTAATAATAATAATCAATCAAAGACTATTGTCAAGATTTCTAAAACCATCAGTAGCTATGTAAATATGAAGCACAAAAATATGAATATTTAAGTCAGTTTCAGAATTTCAGAACCGATCAATGCTCAGAATAACAGTGATGATGATCAAGAGTAAGAAGATTCATTGCACTGAATATTTCAAAACTAGAAAAATCCTTTTCAGAGTTCCTATTCAGTTAAGAAGAATCTTAAATGCAACATAAACAGTTGACTGAAAGGCAAAATTAATGGAAAAATAATTATTGCTCAAATGAAAAATGCTTTATCTGAAATAACATAATCTTGCAATGTTATGTTATATATTTCCATTGCCGTATCAGATTAAAATTATATTATAAATCTCTTAAATAAATGCTACAGATATTATCTATGTTACTTACCACATAATACACAACATATATGTAAAAACAAAATTAAAAAGGAGTGACAGATAATGTAAATGACAATAAAATCTTAACTATCTGTTAGATTGAGTTCATTTTTAGTATTTATTTTTAGTTTTATTTAATCTATTTCCACTTTAAATTTAGTAAAACACATCCAAAATTTTATATTTTTATATTATTATTATAACTAACAAATAATATTCAAACATAGTACCAGTCAATATATCACAATTTATAAATCTTTCTCTTTGCTTCATGCTGTATTCACAAAAGCACTGCACAGACAAGATGATCATTTTGAAAAGAGTGATAGCACACGCTAAACTACAGAATATGACATATAAAGGGAACTCAGTGCCTTCGCATAATTTCAATCCATTTTATTCTCTAAAAAAATATTGTCTTTGGATATCAGTAATGCTACAGATATTGTTTTACAATGTTTGTTGTAATGTTGTAGGGTGAAACTAGTATATAAGTCTTTATTATAATAATATAAAATCCATTAGTGTAACTAAATATGTAGAGATATGTAAAACCTAACTTTATTAGAGAATAATATGGAAAATGTACTAAAAGTATAAAATTAATCTTTTATTTGTAATTAAAAAACCTTTTCAGATGTAATGTAGGTATTCTATTGCAGTCAAATTTATTTGCTTTAACAAGTAATTTTGATTTAATTAATATAGAAATAATACACTTACAAACATAGTTACATTACTTGATCCAATCCATTCTAATTGCTAACTCTAGATTAAAAACTTTTAAAGTAACTGTAATATATGGTAGGTAACTTATTTATTATATTACACTGCAGATATGACTTCAATATTATACTTTACTATTTTACTAGTAGCAAATCATTATGTAAGTAGATCTACATATTTGGTAGTGTTTATGAATAAATGAATGTGAGAGAGCAGTGTAAAAAAAGCTAACTCTTCAGTTCATTTTCATCGAGAAAAAGTACACTGACCCCCAAATAATTAAACAAGACGTAAATTTTTTTATAAAAAAAGCAGATAAATGTAGAAGTCATAAAATCTGATATTTAATGAGCATAAAAAATTTTTGTCTAAAAGTTTTTAAACTCTGTATAAAAATACTTAATTTCCATCTTCGTTAAATATATTGATCCAAAAACACGTGATATTACTTTTATATTAATTAAATCTTAATCCAAACATTATAAAAGAGTTGTCAAAAACGTTCGTCTAATTATAAAAAACCTTTAATGAACATATTTTTTAATTAATAGACTGGCAAAACCAATTTAAGAAAAAAATATTTAATTTAGAAAGAATATAAAAAAAGCAAAACTGCTTCTACTGTTTAATGTTTCTTTTTGTATTTGCCATCAAGAAAAAGTTACTACAATTAAATCTCTGTAATGAAATTATTTTACATAGTAAACTAATTTAAGCTTAAAAATATACTTACGTGCATTCGTAATCGTTCCAAAGATCAACACATTCAAATGGTTCAGGACAAATAACATTTGCACAAGGTTTATTTGAAGGACAGTTTCTTTCCAGATTTCTTGCCATTGTTGCTTGGCCCCATTGAGTTCCATTCATTGCCGGTGGCAGTGGGAGATGTTTACCTTCCAGTCGGATATCATCCAAACAACCTAATTTTACACAAAAAATTTAGTTAGAAACATCAGTGAACTCTTATTGTTACATTTCGTACCTTTCGAATAATCTGCATAAACTTCAAAAGTCCTAACTCCTGTATATTCTGCTTTTCCTCCGGCATAAACCCCTTCTTGTTTATCCACTAACAACCATTGATGTCCCACGAAATTAAAGGTTTCGTTGTATCTTCTTCCTTCACCACCATCTAGTTCCAGCATGGCAGCTGAACCATATCTGCTAACCCTCGCTACATGCCACTGACCATCATCTACAGCTACTGCATTTAACCATAAATCTCTCTCTTCTGTTCTTAATGAATTAAGATTGTATCTAAAATGTAGTCTTGAATCTTTAATTTCTAAAATTCCGTATTCTCGATTATGTTGGTCAGATACTCTAAATAACTCGCCGTATTCTTCTCTAGTTCTAAACCTTAATTGTATTTGTGTAGAAAATCTATCTGGTTCAAAACTTAAAGCGTATTTAACGTAAGATTGCGGTTTAAAAGTGGTTGGTATAGTGGCGACGGTACACGATGGTCCAGTCCATCCTGGTCGGCACTGACATTTAGCTTCAGTAAAACTACCCATGCAAGTTCCATGTTCCCAACAACGAGCCGTTGCTTCAGAACGGCCACAAACTTCTTCACTCTGAGGACAGCCAGCCACACTATTTCTTGATAAACCAGGATGGGCTAAATCGTACAACTTTGAATTGTGGAATAAGTTTCGAATGCATCCATCAAAACCTTTCCCAACTGGCATGTATTGCCAATGATAATGAGTGGGATCAAATTGTTCTACATATAAACCTCCAAGTTGCAATGGTGCATTTACATTGAGGTATTCGTTGAAAGGCGGAATTGTACCTTGAGCTTGACAACTACTATCATCGAATTCTGGAGGTGTTCCATCTTCTAACTCTGCTATTTCGGCGGATTTACAATAATCAACAACCATTCTTACATTTTCAGTATCCCAAAATATATCTAACCTATGCCATTCACCATCATCTAAACTCTTTTTCGTCTTTACACGTAATTCTAAAGTTCCCGAACCAAAATCAATTAAAAGTCTAGGGTAGCCACGTTCTAATTCTACTGCGATATAATCGGATACCATAACTTCTTCTGTTTCTGGCGGAACTATAGGTCCATTGTACAACAGAAGCCCGTCAGTTTTTCGCGTAATAAATTCAAAGCTTAAATGTGATTTATCACACATTTCAAGGGCAGGATACCAAGCCCATCCATTCCCTCTAAAACTGCGCGATGTCTGTTGACATCTTGGTCCATTATATCCGGCAGGACATGAACATGATAAAGAATATCGGGTTTCTAAGCACCGACCACCGTTATAACAAGGATTATTTCTACAATTTTCTTCTTTGCTAAAGTTTCTAGCTCCACAGGTACATTCAGCTAAAACGTCAACACGAACTCCTACTAATGCAGTCTTATTCGCGTTCACCATGTAAGGCAAGGCACTAATATCTAAAGTATTTGTACAGGATCCCTCACACATTTGATTTTCGTATAAACATTCGTCTATACCAACCATAGTTATATTTATTCCAACATCTTTTTCTATTTCTTCTCTGTGCATTAATACAAGTCCATTTAATCTAACTGGTTTGTAGTAAGGCGAACCGTGAGCGGAAAACCGGACATCTGTTACAGGGGGATGTTTTCTTCTTAACTGTACACTGAATACATCAACATTATCACGATCTGTATTTAATAAATCTGCTATTTTATCTTTAAATTTCTCTGCTTTGCTTTTAGATAAACTCTGTGTTTTATAATTCCATATTCTAATAAAATCTTCATCTGTAATACCTGCGATTCGAACGGAACCAGAATTTATAACAGCCTCATGAGGAATTTCTTTAACAGTAATAGTAACATTGGCCGGAACATCTGTTTGAGTGTGCTTTCTATCGTAAACTTTAAATCGTAAATGATACCTGCCATCTCTAGTACCATGTTTCATGGTAATCATTCCTGTGTCCTCATTAAGTTTAAATCTGGGATGCTCGGTGCCTTCCCAATAAAACTTTTTATCGGGAAGATCCCAGTCATCTAAATCATAAACGTAAACTCTACCTATTTCTGTATCAGGTGCTTGACCTTGATAATTATATACAAATATCTCTTTGGATCCAGGTTGCATTTTATTGTCATTCACATCTCCTATTACGACTGTTAATGTACTTGTGCCAGTCATCGCAGGATTTCCGTGATCCTTAATAACAATAGGGATTAAGTATTCTTTCTGCTGTTCTCTATCAAACGACCTCAGCGATGAGACAATTGCCATTCCATCTCCGTTTGCACCCTCTACCATGAAATTATAATTTCAGTGTCATTATTACATAATAGAATTAAGGAAGTTATAAACTTAACGATGCATAAAAGTATGATATAATCTAAAGTAGAGTAAGGAAACTGAATACAAAATCGGTTGAAGTTACGTGTTAAATATTCAGAAAATGTAAATCTTAACTTCTAAAGTTTCTACTATTCTAATTTTTAATCGATTTCCATACTTTGACTTGCAAGGCATTAAGAAGAGTGAGATCTCTTTTTAACTGAAAGTGCATGAGAAATCAACTCGTGAATGAAGTAGGTTTAAAGAGATTTTCAGTTTTTCTGTGTGAATTGTTGGAAAACATTTTATTTCTCACGAAAATTAGATTTCTGTAGACATCACTAGATGTCAATTGTGCATTGACAAAAAAAGATAACTTTCAGGATAATGATGAATAAATATTCTTAATAAAATGGGCCAACAGGGAAAACCCCCAAAGGGCTTCAAAGTTATTCTTTTTGCTTCAGCAACATAATGAATCTAAATATTATTCCTTTGTAAAAATTTATGTTTATTTGAGTCTTTTCGTTAAATTTTGTTAAATTATGCAAAATTAATGTTGTTCATTTTTTAAGGAGAAAATCGTTTTCCTGATCATTTGTAATATTTGCAACATGTATGTGGTACTATGCGATCAAAGTTCAAGAATCTAAATCAATGGCGACCAATCACAGGCAACTGTGACTGGGATGAACAACCAATTTGACTTTAGTGTATGCAAACTGCAGGTTTTATGTTTTGTAAGTTGCATTTTTAAATGACAATTGGGTCAGTCTCTACTGTCATGATTAAAATCTAAATAAAACGATATAGCTTTATCTGATCTTAACAAAAAAAGAGCAAAATAAGTCAAAATTACGGTTCGTCTATAAGAGCTGCAGGGCTGCAGCCTTCCTAGACGTTTTGAGATAAAAATTATTATTTTTCTCAGTTCACTAATCAAACAATCAAACAATCAATGATGAAATTATTCTTTTCTTAGTAAAATATATTTTAGCTATTCGAAAACAGTTTCATATTCTTCTATCAAAAAAGAAATTAAAGAAAGAAATTTCACGAAATAATGACCTTGTTCAGAAAAGTACCAAAGTCCTAAAACTAGTTTAGTAATCTGTTCTGCTCGTTATCTTTGTAATTAATTTTGTGTTTTGTGAGTTATCGATTTCATCGAACTTCTTTTACAGATTGTTATCTTTTAGGTCCTGTATATGTTTATCATTAACGAGACACCCAGTATAAATTTCCAGGTCATTTTTATTGTTTCTTTGAAATGAAATAACACATGCTGTTGTACTAGCAATTTCGTATAATCTAGAAACCGCTTCTGCTTGCATTTGTAATTTTAAATTTCCTATTTTTATTTATTTTGTCATTATTTTATTAAGCCTAATTAATTTATTATAACGGAAATTATTAATAATGTCCCATAACTCTAATCTTCATTAGTCCACGTTGACTTATTTTTCTCTTTTACTCTTTTACAATATCTGGAGATTAGTTCTAGAACGTTTTGACAAAATATCAAAACAAATGGAAAAAATATCCGTTTGAGAAGAGATGAATTGGACTTCTGCATATTTGACAACATCTTCATTTCCAGAAAGATCACAGTAATAGTTACAGTTCTTACTTCTAAAATAATTGTGAAAGGAATTGACAAAATCAAGAAGTTGTCAAATCTTTTGAAGATGGTAGGTTAATTCTTTGTATTAAAATGAGACACCCAGTATAAATTTCCAGTTCATTTTAATTGTTTTTTTAAAATGAAGGAACCCATGCTGTTGTTTACTAGCAATTTCGTCTTATCTAGAAACCGTTTCTGCTTGCATCCGTAACTCAAATTTTCTATTTTTATTTATTTATCATCATTTTATTAAACCTAATTAATTTGTCATAACGGAATTTATTAATAAAGTCTCATAAATCGAATCTTCGTTAGTTCACTTTGACTTAGTTTTCTCTTTTATTCTTTTACAACATTCTCTAGAGATTAGGGGTTATTGAGAAAGTCATTTGCAGGACATTTTAGTCGTAAAACATTTTGACAAAATAATATCATCAAAACAAATGAAAAAAAATAAGCCTTTGAAAAGAGATAAATTAGACTTGTATATTTGATAACATCTTCTTCTCCAGAAAGATCATAGTACTACATATCAAGTCAGTTCTTTCCTCTAAATTTATTCTCAAAGAGACTGACAAGATCAAAGGTTGTTATTGATGATAAAATTGGCAAAGTAAACCAATTTGGTCAGCTTATGAAAACCTATCTTTCCAGTTCAGGTTCTGATAGTTACAATTTTTTATTTTCTATCGAAGAAGATAATTCTATTGTAAGTAGATAATGATATAAAACTTACTGATATTTGTAAGTCTGTTATCAAATCAAGTTATAGAAACTTTAAATAGCTCCATGATAGAATAAAGTAGATACAAATAAAACCAACAGTTGCAAAATTATAGTAAGAAAACCAAGTAGTAATGTGTCTAACGTTATTGGGAGCTATTTCAGTGTTTATATCATGTAAATCGGAATAATCAGTAGCTTCTATGGGGATTATCCTTTCTATAAAAACTAGTAATGATAGTAATATCTTTATATGAAAACTTTCTCTGAACTTGCCTGTTTCTGATCTATAATTAGCAAAATAATAAAAGAACATAAGAGAGATTGTACTAAAAAAGACATTATTATTTTATATTTTATTATTTATTCGTGGTTTACTTTAGTAAATAATAAATATTTATGAATACAGTCTCTCAGCATTTAACTTAGGAAGGCATAACAACTTGAAAAGTTTAACCAAAGAACTCCACATTTCTTTGTTAGCAAAATGTTTGAATAGAACTTGAACACAAATAAGAGTTAGGTAAATGACGGTATACAAACAGTAGTATAAGTTTCAAGGTAAAAAAAACCTAAAAAACTACGGATAATTCGAAATTACATTTCGATAGAAGAAAATTATTTTGAAAAAGTTTCGTTATAGTAATTTCTCAAGAATAAAAGAACTGTCACGTCCCATAGTTGAGTTTTTGGTAAATTCTAAACTAACAACTATTTAGATTACAGTTAAATTGAAAAATTTCCCAAAAGTAAAACTTTATTTCACGTAGTATCTGTACTTGACGTGACTATAATGAATCATATTCAATTAAATTTCATTTTATCACATGCATGCACATGTGAAAGAGCATTTATTGATTTGAATGGGTTTTTAACTGTCCCACGCCAACTGTAATTGCGGCATGCTAAAATTACCTCTAATTTTGTAAACTCTATATGGGGTATTACATTCATGTGGTCATAAAAATTTTATTTCAGTCATCTTTCATAACTCAAGATTTTCGTTTTGATCTGAAAGAAGTAACTTTTTTCTTTTTTTTAGATTTTAGTTGAGTTTTATTATCATTCCTCTAAAATTATAATAAAATATTAATTATATAGAGTGACTCGTTCTAAACAAATGTTCTAATTTTTGTTTTGCAATCTAGAAGTCGAATTGTACTGAAGTACCCTCTATATACCTACAGTATATACAGTGTGTCTCAATTTCGATGCTCACTTTTGGGATCTCGGAAATTGTAAGAGATACGAAGTCAGTTAAATTAGAAAAGTTTTGGCTATTTTGGAGATCAATTTACTTATGCTTTTGTTTTTTCAAAAAAGTTCACGGCTTACTAGATTGGTTTTTGTCAGATAAATTACATTTGTTATGTAATAATTGCTAAAACAAAACAAAAGACGCTTTTAAGATAATTTACTGAGCATTCACAGATAGCATCAACTAAGCATCTAATGCCCCATAAAAGCGTATTTATTTTGTTTTAGCAATTTTTGCATAACAAATGAATTTCTTTGATAAAACTCCACGACTCTGTGTTAGATGTCATAGCACACTATGATGAAAAATGATTTTCCCTTCATAACTCGGTAAAACAAAAGAATAGCTATGTCAAACCATGTATCACTGAAAAGCATTTAAGGCATGCAGTTGAGTAATATGGAAATCAAGTAGGTGTTCAATTAGAAAAAATTTGGATTTACGTTTCATCACCGAAATAAAACAAAAGACAATTGCGAAAATAATTTTGTGTTTCGGAGTAAATTCTCTAAAACACCCTCTTTGCTGTTCTTTTCTATCTTTGCTCGTTCCTGAGATATTTGCTTAAAAAAAAATAATAATTTCGTTTTTAGCAAATATCTAGTAAGCCGTAAACTTTTTTAAAAAAACAAAAGCATAAGTAAACTGATCTCCAAAACAGCCAAAACTTTTCTAATTTAACTGACTTCGTATCTCTTACAATTTCCGAGATCTTATATATAAATATACTGCACATTATAAATTATATGCAAACCAAACTCCCAGTTGTACTCCAAAGCTGTCTTATCTATATTTCTAGAAAGGAAAGTCACTGTGAGTTGGTTTCTCTATAGAATTTCTGTCACAATTCAAATAGAATATCTCTTGTAAAAATTGTAAATTTTTATTGATTACCCTCGGTTTGACTTATGATATTTATACTTGTTGTATGGCATTGCAGGCAGTTTATTTCATTTATTCTTTATTCAAAATTATTTCTGATTCAACAAAAAAATGAATTTGAAACAAAATATCTAGTCAAAAATATTCTGATGTACAACATAAAAAAATATTCAATTTAATTAGCACCTATGTTATGGGAAGTTTTTGGTGATTAAAATATGTATTTCCATTAACTATACATCCAGGTTTTGGTTTATAAATGTAATTTGAAACATAATCCCATGTCGTTACAAACATTTGATGTATTAAAGTGTGAAACTGTTTGTTACAGTTAAACAATATTCATTTCGAAATATTCGATTATGTTAAAAGTTTCATAACAATAGTTGTAATAACAATAGTTACAATAATCTCTGAAATATAGAGAAATTACTCTGTATAATAATTCATGACTTGCACCTGAATTTATATTATAATGCAATCTGTTTACAGTTTCAAATATAATCATGTAAATGTATGTTAAGACAAGCTAATATTATTTTAGTGGAAAACTCAACTAGGTATGTACACAAGCAACTTGCTCGTTACCAGGACACATTTGACATTATATTGTATATTCCTTATATTATAACATTACAAATAACCTTCTTGTTACCCACTTACCTATACAGGGTGTTTAGCGAGGAATGGTAATAAATCATTCAGGTTACCTTAAATAAAAGCTTCTTGTATCCTTTTGTCAGCTTTTTTTTAACTAGGTTTTAATTAGGTGGAAACAACGCGTGGTATAAATTGTGAAAACGTTTGAGCACTTCATTTAGTCTGTGCGTCTTATTTTCTTTAATACTTTGTTTTTAGTTAACTATTTTTATTTTAAAGCTTTAAACAAAATTCTATGTGTTAAACCAGAAAAGATTTAGTTAAATTAGTTAAAAGAGCGGAATTTCTTAAAAACCATACATGACTGACAAAAGGATAGAAAAGCTTTCATTTAAAGTGACTTAAATGCGGTGCTGCCACTTAAAAATTTTAAGTCGGATAGCGGGGAAAAATGAAAATGAAAATTCTTGTATCATCTTATATCAGTGAGTGACATTTGATCGTCATTCTCAGAATTTCAAAATCGCCATCCACTACTGAAATATTACACCATATCGTTCCTCACTGAACACTCTGTATATTATTTTTCGTTAATTAGATATGTCTACTTGTAGCACATTAAATGAACTTCTACATAATAAATATAAAAAATAAAAAGACGAACGAATTTTTAAAAATGTAATTTTAGTGTATTAACATTATTAATACTAAAAAGTAAAAAAACTAAACAATTTTGTATAATATACTAAAGGTTAATTTGTTCCTATGTCTCACTAAAGGCTAAATGTTAACGATAACAGCTAGCTTTTGTAAAATTTCATAAACCCTAGAGCTTTTTGTCAAAGTATGAAAAGTACACAAAAATTTAATGTTATAAATTTAGTTTAACGTCAAACATTCAGAATAATTGAAAAATTATACTTCAACCAAAAATGTACACCTACTACTAAATAAATAGAAAAACAAAGTAAAGACAATGTTACTTACTCTGATCCTGTTCAACTTTAAAGGATGCCCTTATAATGTCATCAGCTCCGGGATCTAATCGGAACTGGAACGGCGGACCGTTACTTTTCGACCTATCATCATCATCAGTGGCTAAAATTTCTACTACTTTTCTAGGCGGTACGTGTTCTGGAAGTACGGGTCTGTAATCTTTTAAGAACGTTGGAGCGTTATCGTTAATGTCTTGCACAATAACGGTCAAGGTGGCAGTGGCTGTTTTCGGGGGAACTCCATCATCAATTGCTAAGATCTTTACTTGATGGCGGGGTGTTTCTTCTCTATCTAACGATCTCTGAATGCTCACGGTACCTTCTTGATTTATAGAAAATTGTCTTTTGCGGTCCGAACTTCTATCGATAGCGTAAGATACTTTACTTTTACCACCTTGATCAGGATCTGTGGCTTTAAAGGTTTCCAAACTCTTTCCTACCTCGGCGTTTTCATAGACGGATACTTCAATATTAGGTCTTTCAAATTGAGGTTTATTGTCATTTATATCCCTTAGTTTTACTACTACCCACGAGTAAGCCACATGGTATTTATCGTTGTCATTATCTTCGCCCTTATCGTTAACTTGTATTCTGAAGCGGAAGCCATTACTTTGTAACAAGTCCTCATAATCCAGGGGTTGAACAATTTTCAGAGATCCCGTTCCGTCGTTGTTTCGGACCATAGTAAACTTGTCCGCACCGTAACCGCTGTTTTCTATAACTTTGTACTGAAATTTATTCGTTTCGTCTTCATCGTGAACAGTAACGGTGAGTATGGGCATTTCCGGAAGACTTGTGCCGTCCGTTTCGTCCACTTCAGTGAACCACTCGTCTTTAGTAAACTGGGGCGGCATATCGTTGATGTCTTTGACCCGTATAGAAGCTGTCCCTGTACCCTTTAACCCCCCACCGTCCATCGCGACGACCTGTATCGAATAATCGGGCGTCCTTTCGCGGTCTAAGCAACACACTGCCGTTTTTATAACTCCCGTTTCAGATTCAATTTCAAAAATTGGCGAGCCGGTTTCTTCTTCGATTACATTTTTTTCAATAGAATACACTAAACGAGCGTTTGTTCCTTCTGAAGGATCGTCATAATCGACCGCAGTCATTGTCATAACCACCATGCCCGCGGTTCCATTCTCTGTCACGTTACCGAAATAAACGCCTTGAGGGAAAATAGGGGCATTGTCGTTGATGTCCTTTAGATTGACCTGGACGTCTGCGTATCCTACTAATCCTTCACCACCCTCGTCCTGTGCGAACACCGTGAATCTCCACTGGGGTCGGCCGTTGGGCTGGTCCCGATCTAGGGGCTGTAAAAGCCATCTCAGTGAAACGCGTGCCGAGAACATTAAATAGCCTTTTGGACGTAAACGTAGAAAAAGGGATCAGTTCAACTGTTTAAATCAAATTATTCCCTTTTGCTTAATAAGTTGGGAATGTAACTAAGTTCTAAGCCTTTTCACGAATCGGTGTGTAAGTTTTGTCTTAGAAAAAAGAAAACATTCCTAACTTGCAGAGAAGAGTGGCTAATCTTTTTGTGTCACTTTAAATAGAAACACGGACAAAGAGAACATTAATTCTCCTAAAAGACTTTTATTCCTCTAAATTTAGTACAATGCTCTACTTTTTGCTAAATCCCGGGATCAAGTTTTTAATAAATCATCAGGCGTTGCGCGAATGTGACCACGCTAAATACTTTTTAATGACAAAATATGAAATATTTCGTTGGATAAAAAACTATGAAATCGTTAAAAATTGCTAAAAATGCTAAACATATCAATATTTGCAATTCAATTAAAATATGTAAATTAAACGTTTTGAATTATGCACGTGTATATTTACGGACGCCCCAATTTTGCAAAATAAAAACCAAAAACTTTCCAGAAGATCTCCTGCTTTCATATTTATAAAGCTAGGATTCTGTAAAATTTACTACGGTATGCAGTAAATCCGGGAGTAAATTCTCTGTCATATTTAACCATAAAAAAGTGAGTAGTTATTTTCGATCACGACCGGAAAAATCCAGAAAATGATGCTCATTTTAAACGACGAACCTTCACAGCGTATAAAGAAACAATCCGCAAAGTAAAGAAACTGGTGATGCAAGATAGAAGATTGACTAGCAGACTCTTTTGCTGATTCAGCCGTAATTAGGGCTGTCTGATTTGATAGTCATACTAAATTATCTAGCTTTAGATTTCTAATACCGAGGGATAGGCTTATCAGCTTTCCTAATTGTTAAAAATTTATAAACTGTCTAACCTAAAGAGAAAAGAAAGAAAAACTCTTATAGAACAGAAACACGATGTATTACGTAAACAAAAAAATTAGCGGATCACGTAAAGGGAGTTTTTCAATGTAAATTTAATAAATCGAACCCTCAACTTGAAAAAGTTAACTACATGAGTTTACTTAAAAAAGTTCAACACTCTAACTGGAAACTACACAAACCGAGCACGCAACAACACCAAAAGTTTTGTGAAGGGAACTGAAAAAGTATCTACAATATTATCATCAATTTCCTTTTGTCCATTATTTACTTGAAAATCATACAGAAGGAAAGTTTTTTACGAACCTTGCATTTATTTTTTATGAAAAGGCCTAGAACTTTCTTAAATTTTCTTTATTTACGCATAAAATGGTTGATTTTTCATTGCATTCTTTTCGAGTTAAACTACACACATATTTTCCTAAACTTTTACAGGATTAAGTGACCCAAAGGGTACGTGATTTATTCGGGGTAAATTAAAAATAGGGTGGAGTATTCTAAAAGTTGGGTTGTGTAAGAACATTCAAAAGTTAAGTGGAGTTGATGTAAAGAAGTAAGTTGAAACGTTTTTGTTTTTTAAATATCATTAAGTATTGGTATCTTATTGCAGAAATAACAATCCGATACAAAGATGGGAAGTCAATTCTCTCAATCTGCCTCGACTTCAGGCAAACTCAATATGTTAAATTGGAATAGCAAATAGAGACATAAAAATGGTATTTCAAAATGGATCTTCAATAAGATATTTCGCAACAGTTGAATAAAACATACTTGTATTAACTGAGAGGGACAAACCAATTAAGAAGATATTCTGAATTTAACGATGGAGAAAAGAAAACAAGAGACAATTCAAAACAGTAAAAATTGTAGAAGACACAAAGAAAATAAAAATTTCCCATAAATTTGATGATTACGAAAATAAGTCTTCATATGAATTGCAAAACAGTACTTTGGTACTGCCTTTGAGATACAATCGCATCTTGAGAGGTGGAACACCTCAGAAAAATGATACAAACAGCAATTTGTATTAAAGGTCCCCTGTCTAAGTTAACTAACGAACACCATTGTTGTAGTCACATTTGTGCCATAAATGAGACGCAGAAGAAAGAATTCTCTTTATTTACTAAGCAGTTGTCCAATACTAGTAAATCTACGGCGTAGACTTCTTGACCATTGATATACCACATCTCATGATATAAAAGTTTCCCTACTTACCCAACAACATCAACAGCAAGTTCGCACAGAAAAAAGACAAACGTGCGTTCTTGACGTCGTGACACATTATTCACATAAAAAGATTATATAACCAGTAGAAAATCATTTTGTAGTTGAAAAAATTGAATGTAAAACAAATGAAATAGTCTTTTAGTTAAGATACCTTCTGAAATTTCGAAATCATTAAGGGAAAAAGCAATAAAATCTTTAGTCTGATTCTTCAGCTCCATCTAAGGTCATCATACTGATTCTAAGGTCAAAACTTATTTCCACCTCAAAAAGCAAATGCCATAAGAAAGAAAGTTTTGGGCGAAACAACACAAAATGAATATTTAAACATTCTTACATTCTGGCTAAACGGTATTTGTGGAGGGGCTATATTGAACAGTTGTTTACAGTTTTACACTGACTATAGTCACTATTTGTTTCTCTTCCCAAGAAGCCAAGTGCTGAGCAGTGCAACAGATATCACAGAATAAGCTTGATAGGTAGAACAATGGAAGAAAGGGTTGTATTTAGTCGTAGTCAGTATTGAACATCTGTATGAAAAAAAAAAGCTTTGGCGTATTCTTGATTAAGTTTTGAGCAGCGTGGTTTAAATGACATTCGATATAACATAATAGTTAACAACTGTTCATTAACCAAGTAGATTGTCAGATAAGTCAGTGGAAGGAAAATTACAGATTTGCACTTTTTGCAGCTTCATAGGTTTTCAACCATGAAAATGATTTTCTATGGAAAAAGAGTGATATTATTTCGTAAACAATAAAATAATTGAATAGTGCAAATAGAGTTTTTGATTGTCATCTATTTGCTTTTCATTTCTAATCGACACATATATCACATAGAGGCCATTCTGTTTGGTGTGCATTCATTTTTAAAAGTTTGATCCCGATCCGTTTAGGTATCTATATATTTTCAGATTCGAGAGCAGATCGAATGGAATGGACAATACCATAACTCACAATATGTAGTTGATTGGTTCATCTAAAAGGGGATGGAATTGAAGGTTCGATACGCCCGCCGCCCAAAATCTTTTTTCTTTGGCTTTTTTCACAACTAACAGGAAAAGATGTACCCGACTACAATCAGATTCAAGATGTGAGATATCTAAAGCATGGCAAAAGAAGGAAAAACTATGAAAAAACAACGACAGTAAAACGAAACCAAAGAACAAACTGCTTGCTGATCGAGGTCTGCTGAATGAGAAACTATTTAGTCCCATTAAACATTAGACAAGGCAGAAAAGAGCAGAATCATTTACATAAATCATTTCAACATAGGCTCTATAAAAAAACATCTAGGAATGCAAAGCATAACCACAACGAACTTCGTTTTGTTCTTTCGGCGGCCATTTTGATCATGTTCCCGAAGAGATATAAAAAAAAAAACGAAGACACCACAAGTGCTTTAAATTTTGATGTAGAATAGAAATCTGAAGTCAAAACTCCAAAATTAAAAAAAAAGCGGACAGACAGACACACAGATTTCGCAAATTCAGTAACGACTCTTTTCGGAGTTCGTTAAACATAATAAACAAAAAGATAATAAAAAAAATAAACAGAATGATCAAACCTATCCAAACCTTAACATTAAAATTGACACTGTACAAAATTGTTATAATGATTCAGTGAAACAATTTTAAATTGATGGAAACAGAACAAGAGCTGAAAGAGCTAATTAAAATAGAAGATCCTATGAAAACACTAAAGAAAACAACGAAAGCTTAAAACCTTTGTAATTAACAAGTTAGTTTTCAACTAAAAGAGGTGAACTGTTTGTTTTTGTAGAATTCAAAAAGGATAACAAAATTAAATTACTTGACAAAGTGGCCCACTTCTTTGACTTCACAAGCTTGATAGTGTCATATTTTCGAGATACCAAGAATAAATTGTATTTGACTAAATAACACCTTCTAATTAGAAAGCAGAATTATTTTTTTCATTTATTCAGAAAACAGTTTCAGAGGGCAGTATAGAAGCAATTTATAACAGAAAATTCAATTTAAGGTGTGATGAGTTTCTTCAAGGACCTTTTACTTGAATTTTCTTTAGAATTCTGGCTGGTATTTATCCTCATAAAACAAGCTGTACTACCGATGAAACAACTTGGCGATTAAGCTGTGTTTACTTTAAACCAAGTGGCATTCACAGCTCTTTTTATTATTATTATTATTTTTCTTTGTTTGAAGTGTAATGAAAAATCAACCATTCTGACAAATGACAAATAAAAACAAATATGTAAATAAATAAAAGTTTCTTACCTTTAAAACAAATATTTCTCCTGTTGTCCTATTGATATCAAACTTGCTATTAGCGGGGTTGTCTGGGTCAATTCCTTGGCCGGTGAGAAAGTAAACGATGTTTTGGGGTCGATCCTTGTCGCCATCCGTAGCCGTAACCTGCATATTCCGTCGGGACATTAGCAACCTTTCTCATTAACCTCAGAGGCGTTACATAACACCGGCGTCAAACTTAATTAGTCGTCCTAGGTAGTGTTATTAGCAAATTTAAGCCAACATGTAGACGATGTAATAGCGCAACAAGCATGGCATGCTTACAGCTCGAAGCGAATTTGATAAGGACAATAAGGTATATTTATTATGAGGTGTATAGCCAACAACGTTCTGTACTATGGTATTTTTGCATTTTGTTCTTGAAAACTTTTGTCACCTAATTATTAAAATTAAGTTTAAAAATGGAAATAAACAAAAATTATCATTAAGATAATCTTAATTGGAAAATAAAGAAATAAAAATGCAAATATCTTCGTTTTTCATAATTATTGATTTATAATTTAATTAATACGATGCAAAGAGGAGGAAAATGAAAATTGCTTTCAAAAGTTTCTACTTATTCTGCATGCAACGCTTCATTTGTAAAGTTTAATTAATTTTCGGTTTTGCTTTCCCTTTCCTAGTTTTTAAAAATTAAATTCGTTTTCCTTAAATAATAAAGTATACCCATATGGTAGGCAATAACTGACGAGATTTATTTTAATAATAAAGGAAAGACCTCCCATAAATTCTCTTTTTATAATATAAATAATAATAAAAAGGTTATATATTAATATTGAGCTATCACAGAAATTTCCTATCTTCATTCTTTTTTAGATATAGCAATAACAGAAGAAATAATTGCCTATAGATTTCAATTTTGCTTTTCTCGGAAAACATAATATTAATTTCATTTTCGAGATGTTTTCCTAAAATCATCATTAAATATTTTTTTTTATCTAAACATAGCATTAACGGATGATGAAAATAGATGTTACGTTCGCACGGCTTTATTTTGTGGTGTGTGTATTTCCGATTTTACGTTTTAAAGTAAAGAATTAAAACTTTTTGACGTAATTTAGAACTTCGTTTAGAGCAAACAAAAAGAGAAGGTCTAATAAAGATCTTCCCCAAATAGCTCACTCGTTGTAGGAGAAAATTTTCTTAACAAGAAAAGTTTTAGAGTATTACCTGTTCTTTCTCTCTTATTCGATGCTATTAACAAACAAATATTATCGATTTTCTAAATAACATCCATGAAATAAGTCCTAAGATGCTTTATAATCTGTTTTTTAGGCAATGAGTGTTCAGTTTTTTGTTATCAAAATATAATTTTATATTCAGAATTTCGTATATCAAAAGAGAGTATTTAAATGTGAGAAATCACAAAAATAGAAATACTCGCCGTAATTTATGGTTTATGAATGAATAGAATGTCGAGGGCCTATCAAAAGTTTGTCCAAGAAAAATTTATTAAGTTGTCGTAAAATTGGGGAAAAGCTTGTTAAGTTTTTTCTGTCTTTGTCAAAACAAACTTATCGGGAACTTCTTGATACTTGAGCCTAAACGGTGGATATTAAGAACGAATCTTTTTAACAAGACTATGGTGCTTCTACGCTGGTCTATAGACTTATAAATGTTGAGAAACGCCCAATAATAATAAACTTAATAATATTATTGAATGTAATGAATAATACATCAAGTCATTTTCAAAGAAGAACCGATACCATGAAATTTGGGAGGTTTAGAAATAAAAGTTCCAGATAAATAAATAAAAATGAGAAAGTTCAGAAACTAAACAAAAGTTTAAACTCTTAAAATTGACATCGCATTTCAAACAAAAGTCTAAGTTATACCTCTCTTAGCTAATCAATTAGGTGCTACACAATGTATCGCATCTGAAGATTCTTCAACGGAGTCAAACCTAGTCTATATTTATCTTTGCTATCCAGACTTTAATTTAGGTAAGTCTTCCTATTGAAACACAATGTCGCTCTAACGCTTTTAAAAGTCCTAGCAATTTTCGTGTTTTTTGGCCTTTAACATTGACATTCAAATTGAACACTGCTGTGGATATAATCTGATCAACACCTTTGTCTAGATTTGATCAATTTATATATATTTTGATGACCCTGGAAGAAAGGTTTAATTCTTAGACAGTTTTGGGTCTTTGAACATCATACAGAGATGTATTTCAATAATGAAACTGTCAGTGTTAGCATTTTAGTTCGAGTTGTTTGAAATATTATGGTGATGGGTTATTTTACTCGATACAGTAATTGCCGTAAAAGATTTGTTATTTTCCATAGTTTTTGCCGTTGTCAAATTAATGTTCCTTTTGATTCTCGAAAAGCAGAATATTCAGTTACCATCTTTTACTATCTATCTCTATACCGTCTGGAAAATACTTGTTTAGATATGTCAAGATATAAAATCATAAAGAACATAAAGATTAGATAAAGAAAAATGGCCAAATTAATTTGGAGCATTCAATATCCTTTGTCTGCTCCTAGGTTTATGTGCATCACACTTTAGAGACCATTTTCTTAAGCAACAGGCAAGATTTCATTCAAATCGGTTAGTATTGAAGCCCGTCTGTTTCAATCCTGCTTTTACAAAATATACAAAGTTATAACGAACTTTTCGGGTTCAGTATTAACAGTAATGCTTAGACTCATCAGACTAAACTCTAATTAAAAGCTTTGGGCATAAGTCAGGAGTGTGACCCAACAATGAAAACGCATATACGCAAATAGATGTACCAATAAGTTACCAACCGTTACCCAGAAGACTAAACAACTCAGCACCTAGCTGAAATCAAACCTTGAATTGTACTAAAAACCGTAATAAATCCTGAGCCTTGAAATCAAGTAACTGCTGACTGCATATTCCTCCAATAACAATCTTGCTCTAAGAAGAAGATTCAATGATATAATTTTTAGTTTTTAGAAAAGGTTTTATGTAAAACTAGAACAAGGCTCTACAGAAGTGATAAAGCAAAGAAACTTAGTGAGGAGCCTACCAAAATACAAAAAAAAAGATCAAACTACAAGACTTTATCTACTAAACCTGTATTTATCTAAATTTCAAACAGATTACACGCGAGGATGATTTAATCAAACAAAGCAAACAAAATGCTAAAACCAAAGAGATATCTCATAAGATATCAACAAAACTAGAGGACCGTTCTGACGATAATATCGAATACAGATGGAAATGTCAGAAAAAGTGACCTTTTCGTCGTCCTAAAAACCACCCGAATGAATGACTGAACCTAACTACAAGCACGAGCTATGGTGGAAGTGTCTGCCAAAGTGAAATGTCAGACAAAGATGGAAATGATCTAGAAAGCGGTCACACTTTAGGCCATACAAACCTCCTGAAGTTAACACTAATATGGTCAGTAAAGTATTACATTCGAAAGTTCAAAACACTAAGCATCAAGACAGTTTTCATATTTTAACTTTTTGATATCAATAGTTTGGACACCCACCAAAAGAGACAAGCAACCGTCTAGTTGGTCTATACATCAACATAAAAACAGACTGAATATTTTCTTTGCCCAATCGATATTAATGCCAGGGAAGAGTTGCTCAGTGTTGGAAAGACCACGAAATATCATATTGGAAATTTTCTGAAAAAATCTTATGTAAGGAGTGTTGCATTTGTTATTCAAGAACATTGCAGTGACTGTTTGCCTTAACCTAAACTATTAAAATCAAATCTCACAGAAGAAATATGTGCTTTAACAATTTTTAGTTTAACACGCTGGGTTGGATGTAGTTGCGTAAATACTCTTTGTGGCAGAACACCTACAAAGAAAACCAGATTGGTTGCACATTGGTAGTCGGTCAAGAGAAAATTTTGCTTGCAATAGACCTCGATCAAGAGCTAAGTTGAAGTTAAGTTGTTGAACTGGGACGAGTGATAGACAGGAAATAGTTTCTTCATATAACTAATGATCCATTTGTTATACATTAGGTAAAAGACAATTTAGAGTTTGGATATATTATTTAATAGATTAGAATAGCAGAAGAGACCAAGAGAGGTAATTTAAAGACAATTCAGTTTGTTAACTCAAAATGATGCTACTCATTTTTTAGGCATTCCGCCAATTCAATCTGTTAATCTCCTTTTCGCTCTTTACTTAGGGCGCTTTAACAACTAAGAAACGTTTGATCTTACTTCGTTAACATCCAAGAGTAACTAAAGAGTAACTTCTAAATGTTGTCCAATTTGAATTCTTCAACTAAACCTGCTAGTATCATAGCCATGCACTTGCTTCTAATTAATTTTAAACTAAAAGTTTGTTTGATTAATTAATCAAAAACACCTGAAATCAATCCCTTAATGTAATCTTTAATCTAACAAAGCTTACATTCTACACTTTACTTAAAGAAATAATCCAAAAGACTAAACTGTTGTAAATTCAATTAAACATCCAAAATAAAGTCTCGCAATTAAAGACAATTACATCTTTCAAGGGGTTTTTAGTTTCTTTTTGGCCTTCTTGCTCCAGTTAAATTTCAGTTTATAGAAGGGTTTTCTGTTGTATCCAATCAGATTTTCTTCATTCTAATTAAGTACGATCATCTCTTAAATGGCCTGTAAGCTTTGCAGCGGAATGAAATCGACTTACGTAATAAGATTGCAGTTTAATTGGTTTCTACCGTCTTTGTTTGATAAGCACACACTAGTTGGATGTGTTAGGATTACTAAACTCCAAGTTTCAGGAGTTATAACTCATGTCATAATGCAGGATGTATAACTTTACTAAGCGATTTATGGGCATCTGTACCTACTTGTTAATCGATGTAGAAAACTTAATCAGCTTTCTTTGCGTGCGCCATTAGTGCTTGTATTATTTAAAAATATTGAAGTGAAAGAGTTCATCGTGATCCTAATTTATTACTGTATCAGATAATAGATCGTATTGTTACTTAATAAGGGTATAATAGGTATTACAAGATGCTCAAGAGCCTTTTGTTTCGACTAATTACAAAACTACTTGGATAAAGTACTGCTATTATTAGACCTTTGCTTTGTGGTACAAAATTAAATTAGCAGTAACAACAGATTGAATCACATGAGTACGTTTATGCGAACAACGTAATGATTTTAACTTTCGCACTGACCATGAAGCCGCGTCCCTTATTAGCATTTCACCACTGTGGGTACGCATTCTTGATGAGATATTATAACTGGACGGAATGTAATATACCTAGAGGAAAATTTTAAGTTAATGGAACACGCAAATACTTAAGTAAAAGGGGTGATCAAAGTTAACTTGGGATAACACCATAAAAAAAATGTGAGCATAAATCAAGGCTTTTTCTAAATGAATCGAGAAAGAGGTTAAAAAGAAGAATAAGAAAAGATTGTGCAGCTCTTACTAAAATTTGCTAATTTAATTATTCTTTTACAAAATGAGTTCGTGATGTTGGAAATAAAAAATATGATATACGAACTGTTAAATGCAATTAAAACTTTGGTTGTAACATTTTCCTCTAAGTGTTATTGTCTAACTCATATGAAAACCAATAATAATGATAAAATTGACTTTTTCTTCTAGTTTCTCTCTCATAATGGGCTAAACCTTTAAATGTAAGCAGCAAAATCTCTACAGAAAAGTGTGTGTTTATCTATACGCAATCTTCGGGAAAAATAAATAGAAATAAGAACTCGTTAAAAGGGGATAAATATTTTCCAGAAGTGAAATATACGTCGATAAAAGCGACAGCTCCTGAAGGAGATGACGTTGATCGTTACGATCACAGCAAGATGATAACGCTTTATAACTAGAAATAGCAATTCTATTTTATATCACTTTACAAACACAATAGAACTCACTAGTAATAAAACTCTTCCAGGGCATAAATCAACAAAAAGAATAATGCGGAAGCGGAAATTTGCCGAAAGCCCGAAGTATTATAGGAGATCAATTAATTTAGTGCACACGATAAAACTTATCTTGGTTTCGCAGCGTCATCGTCGTAACAAATGGACTTTAAAGCTATTCTTAAAGTGGATGCACAGTTTGTAAACTTGTGATAAGTTCTTGAAGGCCCGACAGAGGAAGCCACTAAATTAATAAGGAGCGCGTGGATTAGCGACAACCAATAGACGCGAAATGTGGTGCTGCTTTTTGGGATGTAATAAACAACCCCCTTTCGCTAACGCCTTATCTCTATTACTTTCTAATTTAGGTGGTCTATAGTTTGTATCCCAATATTTCCCCATTCCATAACTCTTCCCTTCATAACCGGTTAATTAACATACATTCCACGTCGCCTGTAAAGTTATTTGTCGATCAGATAAATGGAATTTGTGTAGAAAATTGTTGTGCGAACTCATGCTAGTACTATTCCAAGTTTCTGTAAATGTTTAAAGTTAGTCCCATGGAGACTGAAAAACTTGCAAAAATCGCGAGGGAATCGCCCATTTTATTCTGTCAGCGCTTGTAAATTTAGGGAGGAGAATTTATAGCGTTAGGTACTCTCTAAAGAAAGTATGAAAACTTGAGAAAATAATTAATGTGTTGTTATGCTGTTATACATAATTATATTAGTTTAATATTCAAATAATGTTGTAGGAGGTGATTAAGAAACTTTTCGCAGTTTTTCTCTGTCCCATAAAAAATACACCCAATTTACTATCAGGACTCAGAAAATTCTTCTGACATTTCTTAATCCCTGTTTTATCAGTGAATGTCAATTATTGTGAAAATCCATCAAAAATGAACGTTACGTCTTAAACTACTCTAATTTAAAAGTTTTTAGGGAATTTCCACAAAAGTCTTAAGAGAAATACTTTTTCGTCATTTCGCAAAGGTTTTATAGGGGTAAGAGTAGAAGTAGCACTAATCTTTTAATTTTTCCACTGCAAACTTCCAAAAAGAAAATTATTTTTAATAGTCCATCGAAACGGGTCTCTTTTTGCATAATATCGCAATTTGCATTTAAAACAAAAAGTTTAATTCGCCGGCACTACTTTGGTTTACAGATTATGAAAACAAATGTTCAACATTAAAGTTGTCATTAAATACTATAATGCATACGCTTAGAGCTTAATCCAAACACTAACAAACATTTGCAAATGCATTACAAGTGGGAATTAGTATTCATTGTGTGCGAATTTCATTTGTTCTTATTAATTAATTATATCTAGCAATATTAATTAAAACGGAACATCTCTAATAAGAAAAACCAAAGGTTATTTCGAGAATCTACGAAATTACTTATTAAATTATCAAATTTTGATTAGTCTGGCACTGAAAGGTTTTGAAATGTTCTACCGTCTTCTTCTAACGATCGCCAAACTTTGTTTTCTGGTTTACTCCTGTCTCGGTCAGTTAGATAATGACATTTAGTTCAATAAGTGAAAACTAGATTGATCTGTAACGTCTGCAAAATCTATAGGGTGCCCAAGAAAGTATCGAGTATTCTACAATCTGTTGATTTTATTTTTATTTTTATTAAACATTTATATGTAATATCTTGAACTAAATTAATTAAGTACACACAGATTCAAAATTAAATTAGTAGTGAGAGATTTCAGTCAAGTTCACGTTTCTCAATAACACTTTCGCACCTCATAAGCAATTCATGTTAATTATAGTATCATACAAGTCTAGGTAGGTACTCATGAGCTGGTTGATTCGAAGCAATAGAGAATAGTAGTAGACATTGATAGGTGATGCTATTAACAATGTCAACACAAAGTGAATTCCAAGCAGAATTATTGGGTCGTGCTTGTAAAGCTTCACTAAATCTTAGTACCGCTATTTACCTATTGTTGTTAATAGGTCCATTGTACTTAACTTCGACTTGTTCACATTCACTACCACGAAAATACTACGACCTCTTTTTGAGGTGCTTCATACAGCGCGATTTCTTTTGCTATTCTACCACTACTACCATATTTACATGACGCTTCTTAAGAACATATTGGTAATAAAATCAGCTTTGTGGCAGAGAACAAATTGAACTCTCTACTTATCTGCTTGTAATGTTGAAATAAAAAACGCTTTCCTCCTCACCAAACAAGTCAGTACTCATTAGTGTTTATTCTTTCATTTAACCAGGTTTCTGTTAACACGATCAAATCACTCTCATGTACTAAAAAAACTTTTTTTTCTACTTTCGCTAAAAAAACCTTAAACATTTTACAAATAAATATTAAAAGCAAAATTAAAGATTCTTTGAGAACTTTCTACTTTTAGTTTATCAAAAGAGGTTAGGTTCTCATTTATGTAAATCATGAAAATACAAGAACTGAGTGCTTGCTTTTCATTTTTGTATTCTTCTTTGAAGTAAATAAGATCTCTAAAGTTGGGATCTTACAGTAGCCCAATAGGTTAATGAACAAAAGCAGACAGAACAATAACAAACTCTTTTGATTTGTGTTCATTGCAGTTATCAATCACAAACCCATGGCTCGACCATCCCTAAAAAGACGTGGGAACCCGATCTAATAATAGTACGAGTGATTTATAAGTTGGCTCACAGTTATTTAGTAAACTAGGATTCCACAAACTGTGCCACACCAGCAGTTTGTTGCCACCACAGACCGTGTGACGCCAGCTTTAGAAGGTAATCGGTGTATATTTTCGATTTCCCAATTTAATTTCTCTTTTTGTGCAATTATCAGTATAACGTTACCTTAATTAGTTAATTTCGCACACGTGACTAACAATAAAAGAATTTAATTGGATTTCTATTTTAGTAAAAATTTTTTTGTGTATTATCAGCAAGGTTCTCGTTACTTCCCTGCTTTAATTCGTGTATTTCGGTGCTTCTATTCCTCTAATATTGATATTAATGTTATTTAATCTCGAGTTGTTCAATATAATTCGAGTAGTAAAGCAGCTAATTTGATTTTCCCCGTTGGCCTTTCTGTATACTTGCCTGCGTTGTTATTCATCTCATTAATGGTGTTAAATATATCTTTTATTTGCAAGAATTGCAAGTGTTTATATCATCTAACTTTTTCATGATATCCAATTTCGAACAATACGGCGTACTTGTAGCTAATCTTTTTTAAACTTAAAAATTATAATCTTTAGGGAAGGTGAAGCACGTCTAAGCGTGGAACTCCACGTGCACATTAATTGAGTGATCTCTCTTTGTAAACTAAAGCCCTACTATTATTTCCCATGAGGTCTTATTAATTGGTTCTCTAAAGATTGATCAAAATTCCTCCAGATTAACCATCCAATTGGTTGTACGGTTGAAATATTTAACAGCTTTGTAAAAAGCTTCACGTACTTATTCTACTAACTAGATCAATGAGCAGCAGTTTTCTTTCATTAGTAGATGCTTAAATGCCTGATGTTTTCAGAAACCAGAAAAAATTTGATTTGGTGCTTAATTTACTTTCCTTTAAGCTGCTGAGTGAATTCTACCGTTGTTTTCAAGTTTTATCGCAATAAACCTTTTTTTAAATAGTAACGCAAAACAAAATTCTGTTCTAATTTATAGTGATTTTTTGTTTTATTGTTTTCATTTTTGTTGGTTTACAAATAATATTTATTTTTATAAAAAGGTAGATTTAGTCAACAAAATATCACTAAATTTTCTTCTATTACGACAAACGTCCAAGAATCAATTGTGACGTGGATTGACCCTGAAGATAAACTCCACAAAGCTGCAGCTCCTCAGAATTAAAACAATCGGGAGTAATTGTGATCCAAGTATTCATATAATAAAACTTTGCTTTGTTTTGCAAACGATGTAGTGAAGATAATCAAAACACACCGTAGAACAACTCGAGCTAAAAGGAAAAAACCAATAGATTACTGACATTTAGAAAATTCCTTTCGAAAATGGAAGTAGAAACAAAGAAAGAAATGTTTATGCTGTAGATGAAAAATCACTAGATAGAAAAACAGCAGGCAGATACCAGTTCACATGCAAGTGTTTTTCAGCATTTTAGACTGCTGTCTCTTTTCCCTTCTTATTTTCTTCTTACTCATGAATTCAATAATAATAATTCTGTTACTTCTCAAAGGTCAAGTATTAAGCTGGAGCAGGCCTGATTACAGTTCGCTACCATTGGCCTGATGTTTCGGGAACGTATCAGTCACTAATCATCTTTCATATCGGATAAATACATAATAATTTGAAGCCATACAGAAACACAAAAGCCCAAAATCAAAAGCAGCAGAACATAATAAACTAACTTCTGAGGGCACCCAAAATAATTTGATCTGAATATAACCAATTATTGAACCAAGACAAATAGAAACCACATCAGGCAACATCAAGATATACTTTGGACATACAATAACCAACTTCAGAAACAACAAGGATTGCCTTACACGGAAAGAAGAAAACGAAAGGTCACTGATGTTCAAAAATTCTTTTTTTTAAAGAGCATTAGGAAGAACATGTGGTAAGTCAAAAGGTTGGGTAGACCAAAAACTAATTAAGCGCAGGACGCAAGTATTGGTTTCACCAAGAAAGATGAAAATCCATAAGAGAGCGCTCTTAAAAAATTTCTAAAGCCCCAAAGCCTCTGAATTTAACAAAATTCACATTTTATTCTTGTAAGAATTTTTATCAAAAATACTTTTTCTTTGGAAAACAGCTATGGTAATCATTTTAATTTGCATAATGACACAGATAAATGAACCCTTATATCATTCAGCTCAATTTAGAAAATTATTATTGTAGAACATGACATAGAAAATTAGGTAAGGACTAATTTATTATATTTCATCAAGGATCATTTCGGTAATATTAATTTATGTTAAAGGCATTCCAAACTTATATAACAATGCCAACAATTATAATGTATAACTTTGTAAAGCCCTGCAACAAACCTAATTAACTAGCGACGCGACGGTGTGTTAGTCTAGTTTTATATAAATATTTTGTACAAAAACTATTTGTAATTATAAAAGCTTTTACAAAACTATGTTTTACAAATAAAAATATATTAGCAACAAACTTGATAAAACGCTATTTATCAAAAATAAATTTTAACTAACCAACACGTAAAAAGCATTTATTTAATTCAAAGTGAGGAATATACAACATCAGCCAGTATCAGGCTGAAATATTCTACAGCAATTTATATGGTAAATACTTCAGATGTTCCCTACTAACTGCATGAAACTGGAAATGAAATGCACTGAAAAGCTCCCGCTTAGATTTGTATAAAACTTGGTTCAGTGCGCTAGTAAACAAGTTTAAAGCAGGAAAAAAAAACTTTATTAGTTCTTTTTCTAGTGATTGACAAGATTATTTAAAAAAAAGATGCAACGCACCCTTTCACCGTGACTGACGTTTAGAATGTTATGCACTCTTTAAAAAGCTTTCCGCAGGAATTTACACTAAATAAATCAAACGCAGCTGACTCATTTCGCTACTGTTCGAGCGTTTATGTAATGTTAAAAGTAATAAGATGGAAATAATCACAAACAGCTACTATAATGGTTTGATTTGACAGTTGGGCAATTTATCATCTTATTTTCGCGACTATTTCCTTCATTTTCATGATAAGTAATCTAATTTAGGGAACAGCTACTGCTGAAAAGAACTCATAACAATGATAATCGTATACATTTTCAGGAAACTTGAACACAAAACTGTATTATATGTGAAGAAAAAAGCAAAATAATTTGTTCTGCTCTTTACATCCGTGTTTTGTTGTTAAGAAGATTACGAGAAAACCGATAACAATTTTGTCAAAGTTCGCTGCCCCCCAACATCATGTGGTTAAAACAAATTACTTACGGTTTCGCTGAAGTTGCGGTTAAGTGAACAGGTGTAACCCAATTATATTTTGTTGATAGGTTCTTGAGAGGAGTTATGAAAGGCGAATTTAATGTAACTATAATAGTTATTAAAACAAAATATGAACTTGTGTAGCTATTTCTGTATGCTAACAGCTTCAGCAGTAGATAATTCGTGATTGTGATCCTTATGAAATCAGCTTTAACGCTTTTCTGGAGCATAAATTGGAAATTTAACCAAAATACAATTTATTTGTCAGATGTCAAAAGCAGAACTTCTAAATTTCAAACAAACAGATCTATAAATTTACAAACGTTAAAATAGAAGTGAAGGGTGCACCGGATTACAATTTAAACTTGAAATTTATTTCACGTGGAATTTAGAAACTTCAAAAACTGATAGAAAATATTTTAAATTATTACTCGGATTATGTAAACACAAATATTTTGTTCGAATTGTAAAATTTGCTGTTTTTCTTTTCAAATTGATATTGAAACAAAGTAAAAAAGTTTAACAATAAACTGTAACGTTGTTTCTTAGCGTTACATAAGTCTCGTATAAGATGATTAATAGTTATTTCAAAATCCTGCCTTTATTTTTTTTATTAGGGTTTATTAGGTCCACGTCTGTTGTTCATTTCTATTATTTTCTTGTAACTTGGATTTCATTATATAGTAATTTATGGATGGTAACATGCTTATACGCTACTATTGTTAAATTCTTTTATATGTTCTGACATCAAATTTTGTTGAATATGTTTGTTCCTATTTTCTCTGACTTTTCAATTAGATTAGAATTTTAAAGCTACATTTTGCTATATAAAAAGCTATATCGTTTAGCTTCCAAGAGCGATTTCTGATATTGAAATTGTATTATTCACTAGCTTTTAGATTTAGATCTAACTGTTCCACATACCAAGGTTGCCAACTGACTAGTGGAGTGCATTTTATATTGTACACATATTTTACATGGTTAATCTTATGTTACAAAGCATACAGATGTGTCACTTTCCTAATTTAGTATTATGAAAAGAAAATAAAGTTTTTGTTGTGCTTCTGTTTTTAAATTCTTATCTTACTTATTATTATTACTATTCTGTATAAAAGTAATTAATTCCGATGCCTATTTTGTGATGCCATCCTAATTTGTTTTACTGCTTACTTCTCGAAATGTTCAAATGAAATAAATAAATAGAAACAGCGTAACTAATAGAAAGTCAAGCATTTTTAGGGTCATAAAGTACGAGTAGAACCCCAACACTTACCGAATTAAATTTTGAGGAATGCTGCCGGAAAAACAGTACCGCTGAAATTTTATAACTTGTATATTTATAAGGAAAACCATAAATTATGTGCGGCGCCATAATTCTTCAACTAGAATCTAGGTTAAGACTAGCTGTGAATGCATTTCAGCATGTTAAATACAAACTTCTGCGTTTGATCCGCTTTTATACATACAATTCAAGTTTCCAATTGTGATGATTTAACCAACATTTGCATATGATGGCGCTTTCGCGATCATGAGCAAAGTTTGCTAAAAAACAAAAAAAAACGAAACTTCAAATTCTAAATTTGTAGTCTAATTCTATTGATTTTCCATTAATGCAAAGTATTTTTAGAACAGCCCCTGTAGAAATATAAGAATATTCAAATGTATGTAGATAATGCATCAATTTACATCTTTAGCAAATAAGGCAAAGATTTTAAGGAAGGGCGAATTAACTTGCATTGCTCTATTTACCCCTCCTCCATATACGAGGGTTTCTCAGTAAATCATTTATTTAAATACTAAGCCAATTAATAAGAATGATACCTCTGTATCGAGTTTTAATTTTATATCTACAAAGTAACAAATGAGTCTTCAAAAATACTATTCTGTACCGTCTTGCTGAAATATGTAGAAACTAATTTAGAATTTTGAGTTTCTGATTCCTCTGTCGACAAACCATAAAGATTCTTAAATTTGCAAACTAACGCTAAGCCAATCTTTTCAATATTTGTTTAGGACAAGGCTGGCGTTAGAAGGAGACACAAATCTCAGTGAGTCGAAAAAGGACAACATAAATAAATAAAACAATATTCCATAGCAATTAATTATTTGTTTATGTTGGAAATTCATTTGTTAATTCTTCTGTGTCTTATAGAAACTTACGAGACGGATATACAATTTATTTTCACGCATAGTCATTGTAAACAAACTTACCCACTTTAATTGAACTGATGCACTTGCAAGTTCAAAAATGAAACGATAGATTTAAATAATACTGCTCTGCACTTTAATTATAAAACTCGAGAAGGTCCATACTAAATCTGTTTTATAATGGATACGGAAAGTTTCACTGGCCTTCTTGTCTGCATTCACAAATCTGAAGCCTTTGGGTTATGTTGTTACATACCGGTTGCATGTCCATTTTCAGTCGATACTGTCAAGTGTGTCAAATTTTACTATACCGCGATAGCTACGTTCTCAAAGAAGTTCGAGCTCTAGAAATATCAGGACTTATGAAAAAATAGTAGTAGAATCTAAAATCGTAATCTCGATATCGGCGACGCTTTCAATGGCATTTGTTAAAAGAGAACTTGGACGGAAAAAAGTTGCAACCAAAGAAGATGGTTTTGGTTGAAATGATAATACTGCTACTGCAAAGGGTTGACTTAAAAGCCATCTAAGCTTCAACTTGAAGTTTGACAGAAACTACACCAATTTCTTTTTTCTCAAAGGTCGACCATCAAGTTTTTCGATGACTTGAAGCAGCTTGTTTATCATTAGCCATTACGGGAACGATTCAATGAATTCAAAACATATAAGTAGGTTTGGAATGCAAAAATCAGGTGCTACGGTAACGAAAAAAGATCGGTTTTACACATCGCGCTCATCATCATATTATGAGTCCCACTTGCACAATTTTCATTAAAATCTTGAAACAGGTATTCTTATTTCCTTTCTTTGTGAAAGAAGAAAAAAATAAAATCCAAGCGGTTCACGACTCAGGCCAAAACGAAAAGGGTGGGAATCATCAAAAGCCCAAAATCAAAAGCAGCAGAAGGCATTTTTGCAAAGAGCAAAGTATGATACAAAAAATGTATAAATTGCAATAGTGAATAAATGAGAAAGGATTGATTCTTTGTTTCTTTTCATTTTTGGCCCGTCGAAGTGACCTTTGAGAAAGTAGTACTCACGGAAGGGGACCTACAATAAGCAGACAAAATTGGTTTTGATACCAAAAATTCTAAAATTTTTTTTTTAAAAACTTTGTAAGTTTTCTCATCCACCCATTTCAAAAGTTAGATAGTGCAAAGTGTCACACTACAGAAACTACAACGAAAACGGGCGTTTTCTAAAACCCCATAAGTCTGACTTGATAATAAGCAATTTTTTCCCAAGTTAGCAATTATATAGGGGACCATTTTATCTTTAGTATAACGTAGATGATTAGATAAAATTGAATGAAATTAATTTCGTAACAAGTCTGAAGGGTTTAAATAAACAAATTAAGGATATAGGTCTAGATGCCTTACATTACATCTGAACGTAGTCTTACTCCTTAAAGATTACTTCTTAAATTAGTCTCATTTAATGCGAATCTTTTATAGTATACAACAATATACATTAAACAAAATTACTAAAAATAAGTACCCACCCTTAATGTACCTGAGTACCGCATCTGCAAACTTACCGAAGGAAACGAGGCCATTTATATAGCAAGATCCAATAGGAGAGTGGGTTAAAATGTTGTTACATCATTAGAATGAATTGTTAATGACCGACAATGGTACACGAGAGGAAATGTTCGTGGCAGGGCGAAAAGGGTAATAAAAATTTACTGAATATAGGTAGACCTACCAAAGTGTAAAAACGATTAGACCCTATTTGAAAGTATAACAGAAAATTTGCAATTTGGAATGACGGGGATTACGGTAGAAAAAAAGGTTTCCGTTAATTGACAATTATCTGTCGAATATTTAAATGACTAATCAAGTCAGGAACCTTTACTAATTAGAGGTTCGTTAAAAAACTCCACCCATCTTCCTGCATTGCTAACATTCTGTTCCACATGTGCGTTGTTATGGCTTCTGTATATTGACGTTTCTGTTTCCATGTAACAAGACCACGACTTTGAGATACTGTTATTTGAAACCCTACGAAATACAAATGGAGCCGTGCATGTCTCTTGCTGAATGATAATGATAAGGGAGGTTCGCGTGTAAAATTGAGAAACCAGATGACGGTTTGCCGGAGAATTTCAGACATTACGGGTAAAAGGTCGCGCTTTCTTTTCGAATCAAACAGGAAATAGAAATCGTAACAAGTAGTTTTTCTACCAAAACAAAATGATTTTAATTAAATCGAAATCGGTTTATTGCATTAAACAATAGGGCCGGAGAAATCAATCTGGCGTCGTTTTGATTCTTTATGTGGAGTATTACCAGTTAAATCTAAAGCACCTCTTTGTAACGGGAACAATATTAACGATTCCAGTATTGTCATTTACACGTTTAACTTTTCAGTACTAAATAACGCGTAGCTTTCAATCGGATAAACTTTTTCCCGTTACATGTTAAATTACTTTAATGGGATTAACTTTGAGGGTGGTGCGTTTGTACGTCAATGTCTTGTTTATTGAAAAGACATAAATAAAAAGAACTTTTTATCTGAAAAACTTCTTCGAATGGGAATGTGTAGCCACGCTCCGAATAACCGTTTCCCCATTTCTTTTCCTGTGTGTAGTAGTAAATGTTGTCCAAAAAGAACTGTTTACACGAAACTCTGAACTTTTTCGCTCGACGACATTCTGTTTGAACTTTACTCCGATTAAGTTCACGTGTGTAGTATGTGTACAATGCTTTCCACAATGGCTTGATGCCAGAGTATAACATGAACCCTGGTTCTTGCCTCTTCCAAATTCACTTCAATTAACTTTACATGTGTACAGTGATTCCGACACTAGCTAGATGTCACATTAACATGAATGCGGTTCTTGTTTAGTACGCTTTCCATTTAATAGCGAGAGCTATTAAGTCTACCTAGACTAGACGTACATCAACTCAAACATTTATGCAAGATTAACTCTAGTTATTTCCTATAAACGGATAAATGGAATTGTAATATCCTGGAATTAAAATGGATAGCATGTACATAACGAGCAGGTTTCTCGCAAGAATATAAAAGAAAGAAAAAGACAGTTCATATCACCATGAATAGCTATACTAAGAAAAAAGTCTTTGTCGATTACCTAAACTGAATTCGATAAAAAGAAAGTTAATAATTATCATCAAGCTGAATTTATATCATCAACTGCAATTATCTTTCTCGTATTTTTCGATTCCTATTTTATTCATTCACATTGCTAGTTGGAGCTCCAAAACTGTTTACAATCTTCCATACAGAATGTTACAGAAAATCTTTCGTATGCTTTGAAGTTACGCATGACTGTCCTTTTTCATCATTTAAATTTTGTTTGTTTTAACTTGGACACGTCATTGATTGAGTCAAACAAGCTATGCTACACATTTTGGTTTTCTTTTAAACTGTGCTTTTTAAGCCGCGTTTTTAAAGGTCACACAACAAAAATATTGTGTAACACATTTAGACATATTTAGTGTAGTCTTTAGTTTAATGATATTTGGTGATCTTCAGAGATTAAAACAGAAAACTTTAGAAAAGATTGTTTATATATTGACAAGAGTAGTAATTCATTCGGCAGCAAAATTCCTAAAAGTTTTTCAAAACAGAATACTAGTTGTATTCAATTTGATTAACAAACAAAGAGAACTCAATATTCGGAAATATAAGATTTAGATGAGTCTTCTAGTTTCGAGAATAGGACATTTTACACTAATTGTTGTGAAACATTCAAAATTAGTGTTTTTGACAAAGCAGTTCTGAAACCAAACAAAGAACTTATAAATAAGATTTATTTGCTATTGATAGTGATGTAAGGAAAACGTTACTCATTCTGTAGAGGGCGTTCTTCAAATAATTGACTGCTTCAAAGCCTTAGAAGATTTGCTCTGAACACAAGTTAAAGAAAGAAAGATTTGCGTCACTGTTAATCTCCTTTTTGAATTGGGCACTATGTTTATAAATCTTAATTGCTTGATTCCTATAAAGGTTAGTGATAGTAAAATCTGCTTTCTAATACAGTGTTTTGTTTTTTGATTTGGTTATTAAAAAGATTCTTTTCAAAAACTGAAATTCCTAAATTCTCCATATTTTCAAAAAAATAATTTTGATCATAATTGAGACTAATTCTAATGTACGTTACTCATTGACTTACTTTTTTGCAATAAGTGTAAAGAGTGAACATAATCACTTCTTTTGCGTTATTTCAAAATTATGGATTTTGTTGTAAAGCTGCGCAATAAAGCCTAGCTGGTTTCCATTATATGTGTAAAAAGAAGGAACCATTTTTAAATTCTGGCCAATAGTTTTGATCTAAAGATTTTGCCCATATCAATTGATCATCAATATTGTGGTTGTTTCTTTGATGACTTTTGTTTTGCCCATAGTAAACACAGTATCAATGTAAAACGTTTCAAAAAATTAGATATTTCTCAGGTATATGAGGCGCTATTCATATAGTCTAGCAAAAAACATTTAAATACGGTTATGCTAATGTCCAAGAATACTGTATAATTCTGTAATATTTCCTATTTGAATATGTTATGTTGATTTATCAGATGAAGATAACAGGTACTAACCCGCTTTTGCTGAACAAAGGGTGTCTACTGTCAATAATGTTGAAAATAAGCTTTTGAAGTTTGATTTGTCAACTGCAGCAAACTTTGTAAACCAATTCAAAAGATATAAAAGCTAAATACCAGATAGCAAAATAAAATGAAGAAGAAACACTCACGCTATTGGCACAAGAAGAACTTAAATCAAACAGGTTAGCAAGGCAATAGTACTTGGTACATGAATACTAATTACTGTTTGCTTATTTTGAGTAATGAATGACTGCTGAATAACCTTACCAACCAGATGCTAAACAAATAAGACTGAAAACCAACTTGAACCAGTAGATATACCTCAAAACTATTAATTCAATACATTTTCTTTCAATTAAAAGTTTCTAATAATTAAATTAATCAAAAATTTAAAGCAGAATTAATTCGTTAGAAATATAAGAATTGCTAGCTAGCTTGGATTTTGTTCCACGATGATCTACTACATAATACAAAACCAACCTCAGAACTGTACTCCAATATTTTAAACACAAATACGCATGGTATAGTTTTAAATTGGGGGTCTGAGAAAAAGGTTCTATTATCTACTTTATTTGTTACATCTACATCCATTGATACGCGATTCTCAGCAAATCTTTGCAAGAATCTATAATAAAATAGAAAAGATATCTGTTTGGTCACTCTTGACTTATATGGAACTTTTCTCGACTTTTCAAAACCTGTTATTATGTTATTCATCTTTATCTGTTTATGCTAAACAAATTTCTGCTTATGACTAATGGTTGGCTAACAACAAGAGCTTTAAAGACCAAAATTAGGGTTCTTAATTTCCAATCAGATACGGGAGACAAGCATTAAATATAAGAAGGTTCGTTTGACATCCTACACAAATAGGCAAATACGAGACATATTCTAATTATAAACATTTATAAATAATTTCTTCCTTGCTACATAAGAAAATGTAATTTTGAAAGTAATTTTAATTTGTTATCATAAATGCAGCCACGCTGATGTGCGGTCATATATTATAAGTTACTCTTGATCTTGTGACTGTAGATTATGGTGATTTACAGAAATGCTAATACATAGTAAAAATAGGGCCTTGTCTTAAAATATAATGTTGTAATTCGAATTTCATAAAATGTGCAAGAAACTGCTATTTTGCTAGAGTTCTGAACTTTTGAGTACTTCTAGGTCTTCAGTGATTTGTTCAGCGCTCTGGTTTTATGTCATTGCAAGCCTTTAGGTTCTTTGTAGATTTTTAGGTTCTTGCAGGCAAATCTCTGCTGAATCCATTCTTGTGGGCTTCTGAAAAAGTTACTAAGCTGAAACCGTTCTTCTGCTTGTGTCTTAGGTGTGTAAGACAAGATACGAGTAGGTCGTACGCCAGTGATTTTTGAAGTCAACAAAATTACACAACTCCATATTATTAAACCTTCAATCGGTTTAGTGATGACAACAGTCAATGACATAAAAAAAGTCAAAGTTTGTCACATATTGTATTGATGTTATAATGACTTTCTTCAAACTTGCCCAAATAGGATATTTAAAAATAATATCTGCAATTGTTTTGTAAACCAAAGAAGAAAAGAAATACTGTCTGTAAAAAGAATTTAGAAATAATGGAACAGGATCTCTCGATTACTCTACTAATGTGACACATAATATAACTCCTATAAAATGATACGACAACAAAGTAACTCACCTTGTTTTATCACACAAGGGAATTCAATTTATTGCTAGAGTATAGCGGTGGAATGAGGAAATTCAACAACCCGAAATTATAAAACAGTACAACTGTTTCTTGGGAGGAACTGATTTACATTTTATGTCGGTTTCGCATTATTATGTAACATTAATCTTGAGTGACGACACAGAGTACATACTAACCCTATACGCATCCTTTACAATATATTGATTGCTGTACAGATAGAGATAAAAAGAAACTTTCTCTCTTTAGATTAGAAATTGGGCAAGATCTCAAAACGGGAAAAGAATTTAATCGCACACAAGAGATACTGCTATCAAAAAGGTCGTCCGTCAGTTATATCGTCTTCATCACCAATATCATCTCAAAGGAAAATAATAATTGTTACTTTTAGAAAATACCTTAAGTAATAATTTGGGCCAATATTTAATAGACAAGTTGTACATAAATAATCTGAATTTATAAATAACAAATTGAAACTAAAACCAGCCAAAAATGTCGCATATTGTAGAGTTTTCTATTTTAAAATCAAATAAATGCTTTTAAGGTACTAAAAATAAATTTAGTGTGTTATCATTCCTTTGGTAAATTTATACAAGAAAAGGAAGTTTAAACACAATTTTCTGTGGAAATTTAAAATTTCTCTAGGTAAATAACGCCTACGGGGTTTGAATGTTTTTTCGTCCTGGAGTTTGACAAATGACAAACTTCAAGAATAATTGAATATTTTACAAAAAGTTTTCGATAAAAACTTTTCATTGGGTTAAATGATGACTTGTCAGTTTTCATTTAGTAGAAAATTTGTTGGAAATTCTTAATGTCTGTCTCCTTAAATAAAATCAGAAGTTGTTCATTCTAAAAAAAAACAAATAAAGTAGGAATAACAAGAATTATCCTACAATAATCGAGCATTAATGGCGCCTTTGTCTTGGTAGTATCTCTTTTGTTTCGTCTAATACTGATATATATAAACGTAGCCTACTAGATTCTATCTCAAAAGAAACCTTTTGTTCATCTTAGAAATATTTTGAAAGCGCATTTTTGTTTTTCCAGCTTAGTTTTTGTATGCTTTGAATCGTTATTTAAAATAAATAAAAAGAAAATCCAACAAAGGTAGAGAATTGAAAGTTTCAATGAATATTTAATGAGATCTTGTCAGATATGGTTATGAGCATACTTTACTGTTTGAAATGTCAATATTAAGCCGTAAAATGAATTCTTCAGGGAAAATATCTTTCTTTTCTGGGCTTAAGTTGTAATGATTACACTTATATAAGAGTTCTCAATTAATATAATTTTAGAATCTTTTCTTATGAAAAATATAAAAGAAGTAAAAATTCAATAAAAGTGCTCAAGAGTAGGTCAGCTGCATGCATGCTTAAGACAAAATGAATTATGGCAAAAACTCAATCTAATTTTCTTTATGCTTTTAGCCCACACACACACTTTTCACATCGGTTAATCCTACAAACAAAATAAAGAAGAGCATAAATTTCCTGGATTTTTGTAATCCTTTCATATTCGTGTAAGTGTATAAGGGTCGATCATTAGGCGGTATTTTGATGTTCATTCGAAAAATGTTATCCCATTCATTGTGCAAAGGAAAAATTATGTAGAAGTATTCGTTTCAAAACTGATCGAGGATAAAATCGACTGAACTATATAACCCTTGATATTCAACCAATAATTTATAGAATCTCTTTTTAAAAGACTCAAAACTTCGTGATTTCAATCATTTAAGTAGGGTCCGTCGAGAAGATTAGTTCGAGTTCAAGTCATAACGTTAGCAATATCAGCAAGGGAAATGTATGTTTTTCTTCCACATACACACATTTTATTTAAATTTATGGTCTTTTTATATATAAATATTTTCTTTTGCTGGTGTCTATTTCTCTAGCGACCCTACTCAAGCACAACATTAAAAGAAAAATTATCGACATTATTGGCTGTGTGAAAGGAAACATACAAGGGAAGAGAAACAAGGACAAAAGCTTAATCCTAGTTTTACGATAAGAACAGTTTAATACTCTTCTCCAATACCAATTAAGCCCTTCATCAACCTCGTGTTATAAGATTTAATCCCTATATATGTCCTCTAAGTTTCATAACACCATAACCTAATTCAAACATAATGCACAAATATTGAAAACTAAAAGACATTTTTTACAATTATGTAAATTATTCAATAAAAATGAAAACTCAAAAATATGTTACAAAAAAATCTAGGTCTTCATGATGATGTCTACAACGATTTTTCTCGAAGGTGTTATTTGAAAAACATAAAAATGTGATGTCAAACTGCTGAAGATTTGTTACGTCGATTTCCGGAGACCAAGGGACATCTAAATCTAAAATCTAAAGAAGAGTTTCCTTTTGCATTTTATCTAGTTGTCAAGTTTTCTGAAAATATGGAACGATTAACGAGCGCTGACTGTAGACTTTTAGTTTTATAAATTTATAAATTAATAGGAAAAATAAATTTAAAAAAATATTCCCTAGGAAACAGATAAAAAAGGATATCAAGCAATATTTCTTGTGTCGTTTGAAAATTTAAAAAGAATACTAGGAAAATTGGTAGATAATTGAAAAATATTATTAGAGCGCTTTTATAATTTTCTTTTGAAAAAATTAATGGAAAATTTGCGCAATTCATGTAAACATCTACCAGACTAGCTAGTTGGCAGACTTATGTTATGGGTAAGGAAACATAATACAACAAAACCTAGCAATTAAAATTTGTTTAATAATTTTAATAGTCTCTTTATACATAATAATGCTGTAGAATCGATATCATCAGGTTGTATCCAATATCTCCAAGCAATTTGAGAGCATAACTATGTAAACAAGACAAGATGGTCTCATTTGGTCTCTCTCCAAGATAATCTGCAGACAGTAAACGTATTTAGTTTCTTTGTTGATGTTTCACTAGAGGCAGCATAAAAAAGATTTGCTATAGATCTTTAAGAATTTTACTTTTAGTGGAAATATAATTTATTACTCACAACTAGTAAAGTCTCTAAATAAGTGACTTGAAGCTTTACATATTCGCTTCTAAATTCAAAAGTTGTAGCCTGTGTTAAGAATTAACATTCCTTCTCGTTGCAGGGTGTATCGTGTCTTTGACAAACCATTAGTAGATGAAGTAGACAGTAGGCCCGTAGGAGTATCCTACTAACTTTAAACAATGGTTTGATAGTTGTTTTCGTCTTTTCATTAAATATCCTTTAGTAGTTTTTATGGTTTTAATTACTTCGTCCATAATTAAACTAAACAGAAGCTTCTATTTAGGAGAATTCCTTGGGAAAATTAATTTCAGTAATAACAAAAAATCTGAATAACCAAAATTCTAAAGTAAATGAAGTGCAGACAAAAATTTGCAAGATCATGATTGTTAGCAGTTAATATTCACAAAAGCAAATATAATTGATTTGCCTGTCACATAAAGTCAAAACCTGCTGCGAAGCAACAGTGACTCATTCAGCCATGGAGTAAGATAATTTACATTTTGGGATTGGCATCCGTTAGAAGACGCGATGTCCGGTGTAGTCGTTTTGTCCCGAATCAGTCTCCAGACGGTTTCACTGCTACGTGCAAAAGCAACCACGAAAAGTACGTCACTGATATTACGAGTGTACCGCAATAAAAAAAAATTGCATGTGTCATTCTGATGACTCCATTTTGTTATTATGCAATCTTGACCTGGAGCTATTTCGGCGGTGTTATTGTTGCCTTCTTGAGCTCCATAACATCACGAACAGATGAGCGTGGCTTAATTGTGCTCAATAGCAGTAGTTACGTCATTGATTTAAGAAAGATTGTATCTCTTAAGTCTGGAGAAAGGTTCAAAGAACTCATGCTTCATCAGAGAATAAAATTTTGAAGTATAGAGGTGTCCATCTTGACCGAATCTGCTTTTAAACAAACACAATACATTTGCTTTCCCAGAGGCGTAGCCACTGATATTGAATTGCTATTAAATTATAGTAAAAACAATAATAAAAATTGAATTGAATGAACATTAGAATCAATTATTAATTTCTTTTAAATTTATATTTTAAAAAAAGATATTTTATTTCTAATTAGATCGATATAACTCCACATCATTAAATGCTTTCGCAGTTTATTCAAAGGTCTAACTTTCTGTAGATCTAAACTTTCGTAATTTAGCAAACTTGATCATATTTACACACTTCATAAGAGAGTTAATGTAAATGTTTAGAATGTTTGTAGAGTACATTATCAAGTATGCAAAGTGTTACAGCAACTGTTTTTCTTGTTGAAGTAAACAGTACATCAAGACACTCCATTGTAGATGAATTTAATTGGCCTACTAGAATCCACGTTAATCCAATTCTACATTTTTTTGGTTCAATTTATTCTAAACCATAACTTCGAAAAAGGATTAAATAATTCTAGGTCATTTCCAAGCTTTTTTCCAGGGTAACCGAACATTCATTAAGTCCAAGAACGTTCGGTTTTGTTAAACAAATTGGTTTTTTCCTTGAATTCTGTCTACTTAGAAAATTGCCTAATTTGCTAAACAATATCAGCTACATTATGTGAACAAGTAATACCTTCAGTGAATTTCCTGATGTAATACATCTTACGGTGCTTGTAAAGCTCTAACAAATGGTTAACCGTTAAGGCAAGTTATCGATTAGTTTACCTTTACATTCACGAGTTCAATGCTCCACCACGAATAAAATTAAATTTAGTAAATTACAAACCAACCCAAATCTAGTTTTTGGCATTTTTATTATTCTTATAATTTTTTCCTCGAAAGTCACTCAATGATATTAGATTTACAAAATAAGGAAGGTATTTTCTTCTTCTTCTTCTTTCTCTTAAAATTCTAAAAGAAATGCCGAAACAGAATTACTAATCAGCAATGGAAATTCATTTCGTAAAAAGTCTTTACATGTAAAGATTTTAAAATTAAAAGGAAATCAGTTTTCCCTAAGACCTACTTTTCATTTCCGCTTTATTATTATGAAAGTTATTTCATATCCGTCCCACAACTATCGTTTTTAACCATTCTTAATCCGATTTTGTTTTATTGCCTCCGTTCTGTTCTTCTCTTAATATCATTAGCGTTCTCCTTGTTAGTGAATAATCAAATTTACGACTGTGACATGAGCAAATGATGGCGAAGAAAATTTCAAGCTTCGTTGTGAAATTGGAAAATTTGCCTTACGGTTTTCAGCGTAATTTCATTAATATAATAATATATTGTTTGATAATAAAAAGCGACGCCTACGTTATATATTTGACAGGGAAGGTTTAAAGATTTGAACGTTATTAGATGACACGCACCTATTCAGAAGATTTACGAGTATCCTCGTCGTAGTCTGATAGAAACGCATCTGCCTTCTTGTTACAATATAAAACGCTTGATTTGACGCAGGAAAATACGCTCGCAGAAATACTTTTCGGTAATTCAACATAGAACATCCGCTTTCGCGAGGAAAGACAAAGTTCGATTCTCTTGGGCAAAACTGTCTATACATACGAATCTTAGTAAGCTTCTATTTCTTTGTCTTACGAAGTTCGCTAACAGAACTAAATAAACACTGCGGTGAGAAATTTTTCTCACTTTCTGGGGTAACATGGACTCAGAAAATTTAGAGGGAAATAAGAAAGGCTAAAAATAGACATTTATTAGGTGATAAAGATAAAAACGGAAAACTCGTTTATTTGTATTTATTGCTTTTTATTTAATAATCTGAAATAACGTAATTTCTAAATTAATAAACAAGGATAAATTGGGAGGTTTAATTCAATTTCATTAGAAGTTCGGAAATACAAGGAATCTCAAATAAAAGGAGTTTTAATGCCCAAAAATGACTGTGAATACTTAGAGAGTTTTCTTGACAAAAAGTCTTTCAAATTGGGATATTTTAATTTAATTTAATACCTTCGTATTACCAAATAAAACCAAACAGAGAGAAACAGAATGACTACAACAATTAAATATTCGGAGACAAACTTTGATTATTTAGGGGTATTAGTAACTGAATTCCATTTATTGTAAATGCTTTTAAACACTTGCGTTTAAAGAAGTTCCTGTGGCTTAAATTTATCCTTTTACAAAACAATGTGTACAAGGTCAGCGCGAATTTTCTACTTTCTAAGACAAATGGTTCATGGGGATTTGATGTTTGATGCTACCGTGAAGGTCGCCCCGCAGATACGTAAACATTATTACAAACCTCAGAATAAAACTTCTAGCACACAAAGAGATTATGTTATAATTTATAGATATTATGGTAGATTAATTTAATATTTTCATTGAAAAGGGCCCAACATTTCGAAATAAAATGATTAGTTGGGCAACCTTTAGATAAGTACATATATGGTGGCAGTGGAACGAAAATACTGCTTTGTTTACTCTTTGTACGAATCTGTAATTGTGAAAGAGGTGACTGAATTAAGGCATTAAAATTTATGGCAAAACCTTTCAGAGAAACTTGATGTTAACCTCAATAAATAATATTGAGAGGAGTATCATTTTATTATTAGAAAGTAGAACCTGACTCAATTTGATAAAAATAATGTAGCTCTTGTATCTTTCTAATACGATGCATAGTTGTCGAGCAAAACTAAGTCTTTGGAAATTTCTCAAATACAGTTGTAGTTTTAAACTACCTCACGTTTTCCATTTATTGCAACTGAATCGGTCATTTCCAAAACTACATAAGTCACTATTTTTTCGAAATGCAGTTTTTGTCTTATACAACATCTTTAGTTTCGTTCCATTATACTTAGTTGGAAATCTCACCCAAGTTTTTTAGGAGTCCTTGCAAAAACAACATTAGTCAGTGACTTATGTAGTTTTTGCGGTTACTTCTGCGCAAGTTGGCTATGTTATCGGTCATATGTTACATCAGCTGTAAATGCGCTGGGTAAACAAACATGTCGTTTCAGTGCAAATCGTTCTAGCTAACATTCACCTGTGCGTTACGATAACTGTTTTTTAAAATGCCATCAAGTAGTGAATCAGAAAGTGATCAAGAGCCCAAGAAAAAGAAGGTAGCTGCAAGAAAAACGGGTGAAGACTGCAGGTAGGTTATTTATTAGATACCTTAAAGTTATTTACTATAAATTAATAAAACTCATAATAAGTAATAACATCCGTATGGGAACTGTAGTAGTTCTTTTATTTCAGGTGCAAAAATTTGTGTTTTTCCACACTGAACGAAGAAGACCTTGAATTTTGTATAAATTCAATGAATAACTTTTCCACCAAGGACGAGCAGGATATATACCTACAATAACACATTGAAATAAGTGATGCATGGCACTTTGAGGCAATGCAGCTTTAAGTATTTTGTGTCAATACCAACAGGTACTAAAGTTAAGGTTTGTAAAAAGGCATTTATAAGTACATATGGAATAACAGAAAGAAGGGTTCGCCGACTTTGTGATTTACTAATACAGAGAAGCACTCCACAAGATAGAAGAGGAGTTCATCCTAAACCTAATACTAAACCCCCTGAAACTTGCAGCAAAATTCATGAACATATTCTCTCTAACCCAGAAAACTGACCCATTATTCTGGAAAAACCAAAGAATACCTTGATGCTCGTTTAAACTTCAAAAGCTATACCCTCAACTGGATGTTAGCTATAAATTTTATTTAAAGTACTTTAAAGAAAATTTCTCATTAAGATTTGGCAGACCACAAGTAGATACTTGTATCACTTGCGAACAACTTTCTGTAAAACTAAAGAGTACCAACCTTTCAGACAATGTTAAAAGAACAGTTGCTGTAGAACTAATGGTTCATACAAGGAGGGCTAAAACGTTTTATAGCAAACTATCAACTATTAAGGATCTTGGTCAGAACCAGAAAGAAGTAGCTGCGATAACATTTGATCTTATGCAAAATTTGCCCTTACCGAACATTCTCGTTCAAGACATGTTCTATTTAAGACAATTATGGTGAATTGCTTTGGGGTTAAAAACTTGAAAACAGAGAAATCAACATTTTACATGTACCACGAGGGTATTGCTTGCAAAGGAATAAATGATGTATACTCTATGTTGTTACATTATATTAATAATAACGCAATAACCAGAAGTGAAAGAGCTTCATCTGTTCTCAGATGGATGTCCTGGGCAAAATAAAAACAACACTGTTATTAGATTTTTGCTATCTTTGACAGATACCAAGCGTTTTGAAAAAAATTGTCACAATTTTCCCATAAGACCATTCATTTCTTCCTAGCGACCGTGATTTTGGGGTTGTGAAGAAAACCATCCGAAAATGTGACCGTGTATACGTGCCAAGTGAATATTTCAGAATGGTGGCTGAATCAAGTGACAAATTTGCAGTAGAAGAACTGAAGCCAGAACAAGTTTATGAATTTAGGAAGTGGTGGCCACAGTACTACAAAAAAATGTTGTTTATCAGAAGAATCTTATGGAAAAAAACTCGGTAAAGATCAAAAACACACTTTCTCCCCGCCAACCTACATGAGTTTTCAGTATGATTCTCACAAAAGTGGTACTGTGGTTATAGAAGACTTCATTGGTGGTTTAAAAAAGCACTCCTTCCAACTACGGAAAAATAAAACAACAAAGGTGACCCTTCCTTCTATAAAGGCCTACAAAACTAGAAATCCAATAAACTCCAAGAAAATTGCCAACTTACGACAAACTGAAGGCAGCATTTTGGACGAGCATATTGAGTTTTACCACGAAATCTTCAATAAGTCAACAGAAGAAATCGAAGACTTACAGGAAAATGCTAAATATGATTACGTTCCACAATATTTAAAAGTACTGTATATATGTATTAAATTAAGTATATATGTACGTATAATTGTATATGTATATATACCACGTACATTTTCTTTGTTATGTTCAAGTTGTAACAATTCTGTATAATAAAAACTAAGTTTCTACGCTTATAACACGAACATAATTGTCATTCACAGCAAAAACAACATAAGTCAAAAAATATCTATTTCATTTTTTTCTAGATTGTTAGAAAGGAGGACCACAACATTGTGCATAACATATGCCATGAACACCAAAGATTGTAATTAGTAAGGCAAGTACCAAATAACCTTTTTTTTATGTTATTCAGTTTTTAGTGATTCCTGTAAAATTTAAGTAACGTGACTTAAGTAGTTTTTGAAATGACCGATTCAATTAATCTCATACATTTTCATAGTTGGCACTGCTGTTGTCGATTTGACTTACAATGAGTTAAGGGCTTTGAAAGACTTTATCTCTAAAATAGGAAATTTTCAAACATACAGTTACATTTTGTTAATCTTTAATCTGAGTTTTTAGAGTAAAACAGGGTAGATACTTTTCTAGATTTTGTATTTTCCTTAGTAGTGTAAATTAATACCGGAACTGCAGTTTTCACGAATCTACGTATTTCTAAAGCTATTTCTAAACCTTAGTCCATAGAAATTCCCAGTGCTCAATTCCTAAATAGAAGTACTAAGCCCAAGATTATCTTTTATAAAAATTATTAATAAAAACTTAATTAGGAGATATTTTGGTTCTGATCAAAATAATGTTTTGCCACCTCCTTAGTTAATAAAATTGGTTCTACCTTTTAATATCCAACTAATTAAATTTTTTGCACCTAATAATTAGTGAAGCGCTTGAATGGATTAACAAAATTTCGACTGTACCTACTTATTATCCAGGGAACGGGTTTGGAAAATTAGCGGGGAAAGAAGACCCTTTGAGTTGTCTAGTCTTGCACTGTATGGAAACATGAGAGGTTGCCAATGAAATATCATTACTTTCATCCTTTTTTTATTTATCACTTCAAAGTTCAAAGTATGTATCATTCTTTATCAACTTTTATTGAGAATGTTTACAGTTGAAGAAAAAAGATGTCTAAGTTATTATTTATTAGTTAACTTTTATTCTCCAGATATTAAAATAAAATATTTTAATGAAAATAACTGAGTGTTCATCTTGCTTTTTTAGCGCCAATATTGAATATTTGTTTATTAAATTTTCACTTTACCTCATCAATCTCCATCACACTTTGTAAGCAGACGTATACCGTATTTCCTACGCAATTTCGGAAAACTTGTTTTGGGAAGTTCTACATATGTAATATTCGGGAAGTTTAAACAGTTTCCCGAAATAACCCGGCAAATTTCCGTTTTAGTTTCCTTGAGGAAGATGAAAATCCAAGAGAAAATTGCTAATTAATATTTTTCAATTTCCTTTGTTATCAAAGAAACAATTAAAAGTTAAGATTTTGTATTATTATTATTACAATATACATTCTCTCAAATAGGGGGAAATTTTCAAATATGAAATTTGAATTCTATTCACAAGCTACTTGACTGAAGTGGTTCGAACTTGTAAGCTGCACGTTCGCTTGATTATCTTTCGAGTCTGAGTAAATTAGATACGAGAACATTTTTTGATATTCCTTTAGCGTATTTCTGGCTGATATATTTGATTGGTCTTGTTAAATTGTCAGATCCAGCAATGAGGAAATGTACACGGAAAAACTGGGACGAGCAGCTAGGGACACCATTTCTGTCAGATATAACGTTGCAAAACTGCTAACCCATGATTTACAGTGAATTTTGTTAGGGAATATTTATTCATATTGCGTACATTTCCGCTTCGTTCTGAAAACGATGCCGATAATGTAAAAGTTGCGAAATTTCTACTTTCCGTGGGAGTAATTAATTAGAAAATATTTGTTTTCGTAAATGGTGGGTACTTGATCAAAAATAAGATAAATATTGTACTAAGGTGAGGATTCTAGCAAAACATTAAACAAAAGTTATCAAGGGTTTCATTTAAATAGTTAATTTCTAGTTGACAATAATTAATCTAAGTTAGGATTTGTTTACCTTTCTCGTAAACTTGGTATAAATACATGAAAACATTTCTAATTGGAAAATAATCTCTACACTACTCGAGTAAATTAGAATAGTACTGAGTTTTCATTTAGTATTAAAACAAAGAAGAAGAAGAAACAAAGATTAACTGTAATAAAATGAGCAAAAAATAAAATACTAGGTGAGAAACGTACAATTTACATTAGAAAAATCCGAGTAAATTTTAACTAGTAGTACTTTATTGCATAATAAAACGCTAATTTTTCTTCTTAACTTTAGTATTCTTTACGCTTCAACCTAATTTACGGTGAAATAATTTCACAAGGTTCTAATTAATGTAGTGGCGTTTCTCTTTATATCTTAATTAACGTAAAAAATATCAGAAGAATAAAGAAAACAAAAATATCCACGTCTGTGTCGTATTTCATTAAATGCTATGTACGACACAGCACTAAAAAGTTCAGAAAGATTGCTATCTAGATGTTGATAACAAGAACCAGTAAAATGTAACTATACGTCTAATCTTCCTATAAAGAAACTACGAAACTTCTGATGTAAACAATTCACAAAACCAGCCGTTAAATAGAGGAAAACAAGGATTGTGTACACAGCAGCAAACTCTATTAAACGACGAACGTTTTCATTTGGTTATAAATACGGAGTACTTTCAATTTCGCACACAAAAGCTAAATACCAGCTTTCTTTATAAATAGCTCGAAATGACACCCATTTTCAATACGGGATTCTTGCAAGGGTAAAGCGTTGAACACATTTTATTGACTTGCGTGTCTGTATGGCTTTGTCAATGCGGTTTTGGCTTCCCGCATTGATTTTGTATTACCACCACAAAACATTGCATTTACTAAACTTCAAAACAACCACCCAATATATTTCGATGAATTTATTAATAAACAATATGGCGCGAATACAGGAAATTATATTTATAATCTTCTTAAAATGAACAGGGAATAACAAAATAAAAGCGAAACAAAATAAATAAATGGAAAACATTCGAATAATCCCCGTTTTAATCTTAACTGTTATTGGAAATAATAACGCGGACATACAAACAGGTTACGTTGTAGCGAATTGTAAGTTATTAAAATTCCTTGTAGACATCGACGTATCCCCAGAAAGGATATTGCTTATAAGTGGTTCTTCCACACATTGAATTTTCCGGATATTCTATTTGTTAAATCATTTTTTCTTTGTAAAAGTTTTTATATTTAGGTCAATACTTTCGAGAAAATTCGAAACTTAAAAGACAGCAATTTAATTAGACGAAATGGGAATTTTATAAAATGCACAAAACATACTTGTAATTCCGCAATCTATGGCAAGGAAATAGAATAGTAAAATTGAATGCGCTTTCAGACGGTTTTTGACTTTTACTGAAATCCCATTTTCATACTCAGCTTTTTCATGAGAAAGACATCGTATAAATGGAAAGCCCTCTCAAGAGCAGATGCTATATGTGCATTACGTTTTTACCTATTACTTGATAGATAGCATTAACTTACTTGATGCGTTTCTTATTTGCTTAAGTTTTGCAAATGTCAGGATGACTTATTACACTAACGTCCTTCGTTTTATCCTCATAAGCTTTAAAATAGATCTTCAATTTTCGATAAAGCGCTGCGTAAAAGGTTGGAATTTAAGTTTCAGTTAGAGTTCATTGTAGATTATGTTTACTGTTAAATCCCAGAAGTTTGAGATGAATAAATGTAGTAGCGAGTAGATAAGTAAAAATTCCTTATACCTATCTGGTTTTAAAATCTTTTTTGAGAAAGTGTAAAATAGAGAAACAGAAAAAGTTAGACTTTTTTAAAATTATCCCTTACAACTTGTGTATGCTAGAGACTTAGTGAATGTTAGATTTGCAATATTTCTTGTAATATAGAAATACGA
>VTPC01008310.1:69502-118018 GCA_011009095.1 Ignelater luminosus
GTTGACTACATCTCAGAATCAGTTGATTTTGAAATTAGGTACTACAATTAAGGAAAAACGTGAAAAAAGTTGTTACTTGACTACTAGTGCCCGGCGAAATTCGAATCACTAAAATCTCCAATTTATTCTACGCATGTGACCCCTAGTAACTACAGATTATTCCAGAAAACCATAAAATGTCTGAATAGAAAACAAATTTGGGCATAAAGACGTGATAGGCAGCGTTAACCAGTAGTGTGCACATGTAAAACAATTTTTCTTTTTAGAAGTTACCAAAATATTAGAATACCGTTGGGAAAAAGCTACTATACTTTTGTTGTCAGAAGTAGAGCATAGGGACCCTCTAAAGATTTTGTGCCATTTCACATTTAACTTCAAATAATCTCTGTAGAGAATCTTTCAGTTGAAGTCATTTAGGATTATTTTGTGGGAAAACAAAACACAAATACACACGAGAAAAGACAGAGGTGTTTCGGATTTTCTTGCAAATTGGAACACTTTTTCCATATTTGCTTGAGAATTTCAAAATTGATGATTTCGTTATCGTGGAAGGATGAAGCTCAACCAACCCCAGCTAGCTTGGTAGAAAGCGAAGGAATCTTGAGCAGCCTAATGAAAAGACAAAGCATGATCCAGCAGGGCAAGAGAATTTGCTCTCTCTAAGATGTCGTAAAGAGAAGTAGAAGGTACGATGTGGGTACTCGTTCTAAAAACCCGGTAGATAAAGATGGGCAACGATGAAGCTCGTTCAAAGAGCGCACTTTCTGGTGGTAAAGATTAATAACAATAATCTTAAAAACTTTTAGTTATTTCAAAGAAAATTATTGTCTATTACACATAAAAGAAAGAGTTCTTAAAAGCTATTGCAGCATTGCATATTAAGAAATATTGCAACTAGGCAACAGCTAAGTGATATTAGAAACCACCCTAGTAAGTATTGACGAGCAGTCATAAAAATAAATCTTGGATTTTAGTTATTCCATAAAATATACTAGAACACAACAGTGCAAAAAGCAACAAAAATGTATTTACGAAGACAAGATTTATAGAAACCTATATAAGGTATATATCTTGCTTGTCATGGTTGCAGATTATCATAAAACAACTTATGTGTTGTTTATAACTACCTATCGACACATTCTTTTATTGATCTGCTGATAAAACGATAAAGAGATACACAACATATAAGATTTATTGATCATACTTTTTATGTATTTTTTATGGGTCTAAAGAGTGTTACTTTAAAATACAAACAGGCCACTGAATAAAATGACATATTTAACATGAAATATAAGCTTCAACTTTTGTGTAAACAGCTTGAGCGCGTTTTGAGACGTTTACCGTTATCGTAACGTTAAATCCATACATTGTATATTTCTCACATTACTGGCAAAAACGAACATTATTCCGGATTTTGATATTTACCTTCTATTCGAGGCGCGATCAATGTCACAAGCTTTCTTCTATCTTAAGAATGTGACAGCAGTTTCCTTTCTCGACGCATTAATGCGTAACATTGTTCTTTTCGCATTTGTATTTAACTCTTTTTATGGCCATCTATGCTGAAAAAGATGTCGGTCAAGGGCAGATTTAAAAATATAAGTGGTATACATAGAAAACGTCTTGTGATAAAAATAAATCACACGAAATATATAGTGTTGTACTTCAGGGAATTTCAAGCCTCTTAACACTAGTTCTACAATTCATAGGAGACTGGATTTAGTTGACTTGGATTAAAATCATGGCGGGATTTTTTATTTCACCAAAGAGGATAATAAAATATCGGTCTGATGACGTTAATTTTAAATTATTATATGAGGGGCAACCAGAAAGTAATGAGTAAGCTTAATGCAATATGTAAATGTACCTTTTCTGATGAATTTTTAGAGCAATGTTTTATAGCGTCTAGAAAAATATAGAGGACATACAAAAACTTTTTACCGAATTTCTCTTTTTTTCCTTAAAAGCCTTTTTGGAGAAAACTAATGTGTGCTGGGGAAAACACAATTTGAAATTCCCCGCAGAAACTGCGTTCAATTGCCTTGTAACATTTTCTGAATGTCGGTTTATTGTGTTATTTTGTAATTTTAGTTAAGGTCAATGACTTTTTTTCAACTAGTATCATTTCAGATTAAATTGAACCAAAACGTTTGCGTCGATTCTAAATATTGACAAATTGTATAAAGCGTTACGTTAGTGGAATGATAACTATATTTATAAGATTATTAATAAAATAAAGCGGTTATTAATCAGAATATTAGTTAACACAAGGTAGATTTCTAAAGTATTTAGGTTCTGTAAATATTTGAGATGTCTTTTATAATGAAAAGATTGTTTGGCAAAAAATAGTCGCAGATACAAATAAAAGATAAAAACGTTACATCATTTCCGAAAATATTGTCCTGATGAAGTAGCATCTCTACGATCTTGTCATATCAATGTATTTAGTCTACTTTCAAAATTTTATGTGTTTGGATTTACATTAAAATGGCGCCCAACGTGGGGCAAATCAGTCAGCACAAAATACCAAAAACACGTGATCAATCTCGAAAATGCTATTAATATTTTTCATTTGTCTACAGTCAGAACTGAATTAGGAAAAACTGGATCATCATTTAAAATTCTTTCCCTCCTCAATTTTTTCTGTTTGACATCTTCAAGGTTAGTCAATTGTAGTTAATAAAACTAAAAATATTTTTTATGGTTTAAAAAGTTTTCGGTTTTTCCTAAAAGTGTTTCACTTCCATTTTCAACATTTTAAGTGTTTATGTTACACTCCTTTTTACATGAAACAAAATCTGATACATATCCGTCGTCAGTCGTAACAAATTCACTCACAAAACCAATAATTTAGTAAACCTTTATCTGTAAAGTGTCAGATGTTAAAGGAATCGAATTGACGTTACCGTGCCGTCTTGAAAGGTAAACTTAAGGTTTATAGTGCTGTCAATTTCATTTCGTGAGCGCTTAAAAGAGAAATTCTGCAAAATGCTATTACAAGCATTTTTATCTTAGAGAAGTTACATCTTGTTTACGTCAAAACGCCATGATTTACTAATTGCGTCAAAACTCACTTCTCAATTTTTGTTTTAATTACGAAAGTTCAATGAACTAATCGCTAAAAGTTTCCTCGGGCACTATTGATGAGTTGTTAAACTCGCGAAAGTGTTTCCGTAATCAAATAGGTGGGTAAAGCGAGAATATTTGAGTCTAAATCTTATCAAACATACACGTACCAGCTTTCATTTAGTTTGCTATTCGAGTTCAATTTCCTTTTTATTTCTGTTTTTATTTATCTTGTTCTAAGAACAGTCGATTAAAACTTTCCTCCTTTCGCTATTTCCAAATTACATTTGCTGTAGAACCAGTAACAGACAAATCAGTGTTTAAAAAAGGCTAACAAAATTTCCTAGCTGGGTGCCTTATAACAACGTTAACAGAATGTTAATATCAGGTAACCAAAAGAAGGCATTATTGATTTCTTTACAGGGGAATTCTTTTGAAAATAATTAATTTCAAACTTTATTATTATGCCTAAGTATAAATATGCAAACCTCTGACATATCATTATCTTTTTTGTTTTAGACATACTTCAAGAGCATGGCTTGTTTGAAGCGAATTTCTAGTAAATTGAAAAAGTTTCAAAAAACAATATTTTTAATGTAGTTAACGCCATTAATCGTTACAAACATTTTGATCTGAAATTCCAATTTTGAGTAATTTTATATCAGATCTGACTTAATATATTTTTGAAGATATAGAAATACATTTGAATTATAATAATAAATCGATATTACTAGAGCACATAAATATTTATAAATTATTTACAGCAGAAAAGTTTAAACTGAAATAGAATCACTCAAATATTGATTCTTCTTTAAAACGTATGTCTTACTGATTCCTTTGAACGGAAAAACCAAATGTGCCGGTACAGTGGGATATATCTAAATAAAAATATTCAATTTCCCAGCTGTGCACTCAAGCATGAATTTGCTAAGGCAAAATACGGTAAATATCCACGACTCTGTAAGGTTGTTAGTTCGTTTTGTTGGTCACGTTTTTCACACTTTAGCAATCTCGGTATTATGTACATTTTTATTATAGGTAGTATAAGCAAACAGAATGCACTTTTGCCATTGCTATAAGTGAAAATGAAGGCTTAACCGCGAGGTTTATGGTACAAATGGGGAATATAATAGTTTTATTTGTTTTAGATTTGAAAACTGCTTTGTTGCTACATTCAAGTTAATTGACATAAAAAGTATTGTAGGAAAATTGTTTTTTTTTGCAAGAAAGCAATTTCCTATTCTTACGTTCCTATTAATTCAGTTTCTTAAAAAGTTTCTTTTTAATAATGCGCTGCTTCCCTGAGTTAGATATCTCGTCTGCTAAATGTATAAAAAAAGCCTAGACTTTATTTGCTTTTTTTGAATTGTATGTACCAAACAGGATCAATGCAATCGTAACCCGTTGACATAAAATACATCCTGTATTTTGTAAATATTAAATTGAGAGAAAATAACAAATATTAGACTTATTGAGCCTTCACAATACTAACAAAGTGGAAAAGGTATAAAACAAAAGGAAGCAAAGAATTTGACTATGTCTACAGTTCGATAATTACAGCTCATTGATAATAGGAACAAAAGAAAGATACATTTTGGGAAAAATAGTTTTGATGAGCAGACTATTTAAAATGAATTTGGCCATTAAAAAATCGAATGCAGTCCGTCCCATAATCCAAATGAATAATTCATTTTTGTAAAAATTAAGTTCCTTGGATTTTGGTTTAAAGGAAAAATATTTTCATAAAGTCTATGGAGTTGTAAAATCTTTCCAAACTCAAACCCTCAACAAAAACCTGAAAATCAGCAGTTGCCAAAAAGGTCAACCTGACTCTACAAGTAAAGATAAGTAAAGATTTCTCGATTGCAATATTTGGAAATCCTGTAATTATTTTTCTAAATTTGCATCCCCACTGAGGATTGTCGAAAATGGGAGGTAGTTCAGTCGTTCAGTCGGAAAAACAGCTTACATGGAAATAAACAAAGGATTTGCAAAACATCCTTTGCGCTTGGTAGGTTTAGAGGCAGACAGCAATTTCGCGACCTCGAAATCGGTATGGCGGCAAAGGAATGCCTTTTTGAAAATACTTCAAAAACTGTTTGTCTTACAATAAAAATAGCTATGTAATTATAAGCAAAATAAAGAGAACTAAACTTTTGTACTATTAGAAAAAGAATCAACACTGGAAGCAAAAAGACTGATAGAACTTGATAAAAAGTAGATCTGAATACAACAAAACATATTTTTGCATACAACTATTTTATTTCAAGATGCAGCACTTCCGAGATATCTGCAAGAAGAATTTCTTCGCTGCCATTTTGAATCTTTTCTAAATTTCCACTGACTTCCAAGTCGCAAAATGTTATTCGGGGCTTCTAAATTTACCAAATCAGGGTAAAACTACTTGACGATTGAACCAAGGTGCCCAAAAAAGTTGGGTATTCATTACCAAGACCTATAAGAGTCACAATTGCTTACAATTCTTTCTGAAGAAGCAACTTGATACTACAAACACATAATGTCGTTTGCTTTTCAATTTTTCGTCCAGGAAAATTAATGAAATCGTCAAGTTGTAAATAATAAAGTTGGAAAAGAGCTTGTGATGAAAAAATCTCTTTGAAGGATTATTAATTGTTTGTGTATTGTAAGAACAATTCCACAATACTTCTTTGCATGTGTAAAGATAAAAGGAAGAAGCCTAAATTTCAAGATTAGTTGCTTCATGAGCCTTCCACAAGTATGTGTACGTCAATCACCACCCATCATTCTCAGGAAAAATTTTGATTTTAGATTTTGCTTCTGAAATTGAATTTGCAAATGTTGGAACAAGTCGTTTGAAGCGAAGATCCAGACCATAACCTACGATAACCACCAAAAAACTGGAAACTTTAAAATTACCAAAGATTAATCAACAAAGCATCAACAAACTTCATTGCATCTTTTCTTGAAAGACAGAAAGTTCCTAGTTGTTGAAAGTCTAAAAGTAGATCCAAAACAGGAAACTTTAAGAAAGAAACGACAAAGAGAAAATTATATATAGCTAATTAATTAACTAAAAATTATAGGACGAGTCAGTCCATTCTACGATAATCTCTAAGCACTCAGTAACTATTGCATGGTCAACAAAAAATGAATTTTTCTCACCTTACCCATACATCAGAAGACGGTAATTATCACAAGGTTATCACCAAGACAGACAAGATTATCTTTACATTTCTGTTAAGTGTCTCTGTAGCAGAACATATCCTAGTTTGCCTGAAAACATAACAACAAACCAGTCGTGTATTCTTCTAACTTCTGCTGTTTTCGTCCAATCTGTAAATTACAATCGCAAAATCCGTTTGTGTTTGTAGTTGTCCAAAGCAATCATCTGCTTGACTGCCCTATATTATATGGGGTACTAGACTACCCTGCTTTATAGAACACTGCCTTTAGTTCCTATTTTCTCATATTAATCTAAATTTTTGATATGGTAAATTGATTAGATGTCTTGGAGCAACCTTTTAATGGAGAAAATCAACATTAATTGGAAAAACAACCTTTTGAAATCTACTCGACGACATTGCATTATTAAAAAGCAAATCTTTCTCTTTATTTTATTTACAAACAATTTTGGCATTGCTGCTGTAGTAGAAGGTAATCGGAAGCAAAGGCCTAGAATCGAAGTTTTTCCATTTTGCCTTCCGCTATATGTAGAATTCTAAAATAATAAAATAGATTTCCATATGTACTGAACAAGCACTGCTAACACACTTCCAGTTGTTATTTTCTCGGTATTGGCTTTTAATCTAGGACGGGTTTGTACCCTTTGTGCTTATACGTTTCGAACATCTGGTTTGGTAAAAGCCTTTGTAGTTTGTATTTGTGCATTGTATCATATAAAATCATAATTAGATACTTATAAGAGAATACAACTACAAACAAGCAAATCTGATTGGAGCAAAAGATCTTAATTCCCATTAGTGGATGAAGAAGATTTTACACCTTGCGTTATTTACATCCACTTTGAGAAAAATAAATCAGGCTGTACAACATAGAAAGGTCAAAAGTTAATTTCTTTTAACCTACCCTTAAGTACATTAAATTGACTTTTATTATTATGTGTACCTCTTTTTGTTAATTAATTTAGACAGAGTAACCTTTCAAAACTCCTACACGTACACATACATATAGCTTTGGCTTGCTTTAATGAACTTTATTTAGCTTGCTAAAACACATAAACAGATAAAAGCGTTTCCGTAATTTGATAACATAAAGAACAAAACAAAATAAAAAAGATTTTTAGTTTCGTTCCTTTGCAATGATTGCGAACATGAATACCATGCCATCACGACAGACAATGCGGTTTTGACGTAAGAAAACGGCATAAAAGCAAGCTACAACTAAAATTGCTAATATGATTAGAGTCACTGCTTTGCGGCAGGACGTTTGTTAGATTCCTAGTCCTTTTTATTCAGAAGAGGGTGAAACATAGTAGGTCAAAGAGAGGTTACTGTTTCTCCCCTTCCTCTTCTTTTTTCAACTACAACAAAAAGCGTTTGCGTGTAGTATAGTTTAATTGTAACTTGAGCTATTCTTTAATTTCCTGCCTATTACTCAAAGGCTGTATACTTACTACTCGTCCTCGTTATAGCAAAACCGCTGAAGACGCATAAAAATAAAACGAACGGAAAGCTTTTATATTAGAAAATAATTCTAGATTCGTTTCTATTTAATCGATAAATTTCCACCAAAAGTACAAAAATGAAAATTTCCATGATTGGCCTAAAATATTAGGCCCAAAACTATCCAGAGCTTAATGTATGATTTGAATTTTCCAATTCAAATTGTGCCCTTGTGATGTTTGCATTATTCCATATCCAAGGACACCCTAGAGGTTTTATTGTCCTTTTCTGTCTTCCCCGTGCATTATTCTTCAAGCAGAATGTTTGTTTGCCTTTTTACGTTTCATTTTTCCTATACAACAAGAAAAGCCGGATATTAAGAATATTTTATTGGCTTAAAAAACAAACGTTTTCGCGGATAGACCACGCAAGAAATACATACGTACTACCTGTAAAATCGCAAAAGCGAGATTAACGACGCAAGCAAAAATGCGACCTCAAATGCAAATTTTGGTGGATATCTAACAAAAAAAATGACAACGAGATTAAAGGCATAAACGAAAAAATGAGACTGAAAATGCAAATTTAAATAAGGGGATAACAAGGGCTAGAAGAAGCACTAAAAGTAAATTATGTAACTTAAAGCAAAACCAAGGTAAGAGGATCCTTTAAAATAATATTTATATGAATGTCAAGCAGGTTGTATTTACACAAATAACAAAAGAAATTAATAAATATGACCTTCAAGCTTTTACTCCGTTTTATCTTTTGTCTTCCATGAATTTGTTAGTTAAAGCAGAGTTAAACAGTTGGAAAATATTCCCATTTAATTTCTATTAGTTTGCAAATTTCCCCATTTTAGAGAAAATGAATAGGGTTTTATTGGACGATCGTAAAACATACCACAAATCTCAGCTAAAATGTATCATAAATATTTAATTTCAAATTTTGCCTTTCATACAAATTTTATTATCTAATAAAATCATTTTATAGCAGCACAGGTTGCTGACAAAATATGACGTGTTTTATTCTGAATTAATTAGGAGGCTCTTTTTTTCCTCATCTCATCTCATCATCTTGTTATATGAATATTTCAACTTTGAAATTGCTTATTTAAATTACTTTTGAATATCCTTTTAATATGATGACTTGCAAATTAAGTAATAAGGGAATGTTTTATGAAATAAAAGAAATATTTAAATCCAAATATCAATTATAGTTTAGATAAAAAGAAGAATTGAGTTCAAAAGGCAATATCTACGTACAGTTGACGCATTAAGTAATGTCAGAAATTAAAGCAAAAAAAGATTTCAAACAAATCATTGCTTTCAAAGAAAGATTGTTTAATGTAATAAGCATAGGACTTGTTTCACGGATGACAATATCTATCAACATTCGTCAATAAAAACCTCTTGGGAAAACTTTGCTAAAATATCTCTATTATCTCTTCCTTTCTTATCTGGATTCCCTTCTTTCCTTCTGAAAGCCTGTCTGTTGGAAAAATCCATTCAAGCTCCAAAATACGTCTTTCTTGTTCTTAGCTACTCTAATGAATTTTTGGCAAGATCGTTCTTGGTACAAATTTGTTTTGAAATTTCATTTATTTTTGATCAAAATGCTCAACTTGATTTAGAAAGCCTATTAGCATGTTCTTAATAGCGCACTGAATTGAAAAAATTTATTGTATATAAGTAAATCCGCAATGTTTTTCATCAATCTCTTTTATTTTATTTATTCTTCTCTTATTTCCAGGCTTTGATATAAACAAATCTTTGAATAGCATCTTCTAACACTATTTGACCTCTAAATCAACACCACTAAAAGAGTCTCCCTGGAATATTATTAAGAATTTAGTGTAGTTACGTTGTGTACTTCTCAAAGAAAGCAGTTTGATTTTTGAAAAAGTCACATAGGCACTCAAGGCTGTTTGTTCATAGGCCATAGCACCAGAGATACGTAAAAAATATATTCGATATCAGGCAAGACTTTTTTACTGTTTCCCTAGGTTAAAACATCTGGCAATGCAAAGCCTAACCACAACGAACTCCGTTTTGTCACTTTTTTCAAATTTTGAAGGCCATTCTGACCACGTTCCCTAGGTGATATAAAAAAACTAAAAGTATACATTTCTCTTATGTTTTGATGTAGAATATGATTCTAAAATAAAAATTTTTTTTTGAAAATTTTCCAATTTTCGGCGGCCATCTTGACCATTTTTCCGAAGAGTTATCAAAAGCGAAGATACCACGTTGTCTTTAGTTTTTGATGTAGAATCCAAATCTGAAGTCAAAATTTCAAAATTTGACAAAAAATGCGGACAGACATACAGACAGACAGACTTTGCAAATTCAGTAACGACCCCTTCGGCGTTCGTTGAAAATGCTTATTTAGACGGAGGATCTGAACAGTCATGGCTCACTACAACTAAAACCATACATGTGACATAACTAAGAAGCTAAACCATACTGAAGAAACTATCTTTAGGCTACAAGAACCAACATCTGTTCTTTTGTAGATGATGTCGCATCACTTGCAGGTGCTTGCATTACATCAACAAGAAAATCTGGATATTATAAAAAAAAAATAATTTAGAGCTACTAAAGAGGAATTATTGGAGGCAGAGATAAATAGTAGAATTGGCTCAATATTTAACTAAAAATTTGCATTAAAACTGCAAAACCAAACGGATTCTATCTGAAAGACAGACAATAATAGTTATAAACAAACAAAATCTGCAAATGACTTACTGAAGGTGAATTAACCTTGAAAAGTCTCAAATTAAGACGACACTAAAGCAATTCTAGAAGAAATGCAATACCAAGATGGTCTGGTTGTAGAGCGAAAGGAAGGTAGAAGAAAATTTCTTCATTTCCGGAGAAATGAGAAAATGAGCGAATTAGCATTTTGAACTGTATTAGATTGTTAGGGTATTAAAGTTAGAAACACCAGAAGGTGATATTGAAGCTGCTAAGGGATTAGTATAAATGACCTATAGGGGCTATACGTTGGAAAGTCAACGTCCTATAGCTACTCTATTACTGATATATACATATGTACGTTACAACAAAGAAAATAAAAAAAGTTGTGTAAGAGATTGTGCGCAATACTTCTTTGTATCTGAGAAAAGGTCAAACTAATTCTCCAATTAGGAATCTGATATTTGAAGACAATTGAACTACTGATGCAGAGAATCTACATAATTCTGCGTGAGGTAATATTGCAATACAAAACGAGATATTTGCAAAACTCTCAATTCTTTGCACTATTTGCCTATATGGAGGAGAAAAATAAAAGAATAAAAAGAGCCCAAATAAAGCAATTACAAAATCTTCCAGCTTTTTCCCAATCTTTCCCTACTAACAAGTCAAACAGTTGCCAGTCTTAGTCCGAGCGGTACACTATACTAATCAGACCGCCATTATTATCATCATAGACTTAAGAAATGATAGAATTTCTGAATCATCGACCCACAGAAGCAAATTAATTGCAAATGCAATTAAAAGGTTCCTACTACAGGGCTTTTTTGCCTTTCGATTTGAGAATCTGAGAATTACGACTACTAATCAATAAACATCATCCTTTAGCCAATTTTGTATCTCTTACGGTTTTCAACGACAATTTCATGTAACATCTAATATGTTGCATAAACCATGTTATCAAATATTATGGAAATTTCCAAAACAGTAGAGGTGCTGTCCATCAAAACTAGGACACTGACTTTGACATAAAAATTTCTAATTAGGACCTTTTAAAAGACTTGTTAAAAACTGACATTGACATGTAGCATGATTAATGGAAACCTAATTTAGACAAATTTTAAAAATTTTCGTAGATTATGTCAAAAGTTAGTGTCCTAGTTTTCAAGGGGCCGTAACCGATGAACTAAAACGGATGCATATAAAATTAATTTTAAAAAAGTTACTAATTCAAAATAATAAATTGTGAGCTTAGTTTTATTACCTCGATCTACTTCTTTGATTAAAAATAAATCTATAAATTCCTATAAAATCCAAATACAAATATAAAAGTTTTCAAAATTCAAACAGTATTCAAAAAGTTCTTAGAGTAAATTTCTTTAAAATTACCGAAGGAAGAAAATACGTATGTATTCAAATCTTTGAACCTAAATGGGTTTTATTTTAAATCGATACCGCTGATGCAGCAGTATCAACTTCTTTTGAAACTTTCAAATTTTCTAACAAGAAATAAAACAATGCAATGCTAAAACGTTTTCTGCTTTACCCTAGAGAGCACCGATGATATGTGTATGTAACATTTCCATCCCCAGGTCTTTCCCACAAGTTATGATACAGATTTATACAAACGGGACTTAAAATTACAAACTGCGCCCTTTCGGCGACGCGACGCTATTACGTTGAAAGCTCAGCTGGCATTACAGAGATACAAAAAATTGCTAATTTCAAGTTTTACATGATCAATCAGTGTATGTAAATGTGTTATTTTATTGCTTCTCTAACTTGAATCAGACCAAATTGTATATCTCTCTCTTCGTTTCGATTTTTCAGAGTGCTTTGACGACAGATAAATGTAAAATTTGTACTTTCAAAATCAGCAGATAATTTTGAGAGCGTTCTACAGAAATCCAGATAGAGATTTTATTCTCTTGATTTATGTATAAAAGCGTCGCGTATAAAACTTATCTTGCCTGCGTTACCGAAATGACTGACGCGTGTATTAACGGAGCGAAAAAACAAAAGAACTAGCAACACATGCCATGTTGAAAATAATACAGTTTGATAGCGATGTGACGTGATTTATTAAAATATAAATGATACTTGTTTTTAAATTTAAACCTTGGTCTTATTTATTGAAAAAGAATAAAGATAAAACGTTTGTAACTGCCGATCTTTACCGAAGTGAAAATAATCTAAAACCGCGAGAGTATATATAGCAAACGCCAGTTCCACCCATTCAATACGAAATAGTAACAAAGGATGTGACTGTTGGGAACATTTTCGATTTTAACATTGAAGAAAAAAACCCGCATCTACTGGAATTTATAACAAAAGAGAAATTGATTGCGACGTTTGAGGGTTAAAGGGGATACAGATACCAAAGACAATTTAAACCGGCGTCGTTTATTCCCCATGAACGAAGTTATATAGGGGAGCGAACGAAACTTCGCTCCCTATTAAGATAATTTCTATGAAGATGTTATCTTATATGTACAGAATTAATAAACTGTAAAATTGTTTTTTGTTTTTTCTTCTCTTCGCCTTACAGAAAAATTGCCCAAGGCTCATTTACGTATTTAGTTATTGCTTTACATAGTGTTAAATCACTATAAATTTGTCCTGCGATGTTCTAGCTGAACTGATGTGACGATTTGTCCTACATACGAGATAGCTCTCTAAAGCATAATATTAAAGTGACTTTTTTCTTTAGTAATTTGATTGGAAGCTTTCTAAAGGTTTTCAGCAACACACCTCTAACAGCTTCGCCCAATTGATAATTTTTTGTAGAAACTATCTGATATGGGAGATGAGTCAAGTTTTGTAATACCTACGCTAAATAAACTTCTCTATGTACGTTTTCTACAGATCTGCAATTTATAATCAAGACCATGGAAAGTATGACATCTTCAAATGCCAGGATTAATTATTAGATTGGTGAGAGTTGACTCAAAATTCAATTCTTTGGTACTTCTAGTTTTAACACAGAACATATTGTGGTATCTAAAATCTGGACAACTTTCAATATATTCTAGGAAATCATCTATGTCGGTACGACCAAACAAGAAATTCAATTTGGGCAAAACAGCTTATTTGCAAAGCCAATTTGGTCGATGTTAAGATTCATTGTAAGTCGTGGTTCATGAGAGCTTACAACTTTCTCTTAACATACCATTAATGTGTTCACATCTCATCCGTATTTACATTTTCTCTCTTTGTCAATCTTGTCTATGAAAGGACGATATCCTGGGAATCGTCGCAAAACTGCTGTTCAGACAATAAATCTACTAGAAGATCTGCATCAGGTAGAGGCTAGTGAGTGTACCGTAAGAAAAAGACTTAATGTTACCGGTCTATAGTTATGAGTCCCCAGCCAAGAGCCCCAACAGCAAGTTTTGTTTTTCTACGTAAACATCAGTAATGTGTTGTTTGCAAATGCGAGCCGTTTCTGCGTAAATATGTACTATCGATGGTAGAGAAAAAGTATGGGGGCGACCAAGAGAGCAATATTCAAAGTGCAACATTACTCGTATAGTCTCGTTTAGAGGACTTTCTACATATAATAATTTTGGGTAATAATGCCAAGGTGCTCCAACAGCTGCACGCCACATTACAAAGACCCTAAAAGGAAATGTGGTACTGTTTGTTCCATTTCTAGAGAGGATTTTCTTCTAATGCACAATAATGCCGGTCCACGTACTGCTCACGGACTTCTTATTTGAAGTCGATGGTCAGACTTTTTCCCGATATGAATCCTATAGAACTCAAATGAGACACAACACACAGGAGCTTGAAAATGAGTTGTTTGAAAAATGGGACAATCTGTACCAGAAAAATCATCGATCATCTTGTTAGAAATATGGGCAGACGTATGGAGGCGGTAATCGGGGCCCGTGGGATAGAAAACTGATTTTTATTTGTGTTTCCTTAATTTTGCCGGCGAGTGTATATTCTTTAAAAGTATCTATCTTTGATTTAAAGATTTTTGCGTTGGCGCCTATCCGATTTTCTGCCTGAACTGGCATTTGCTGTCCTCAGATTCTCTTGCTACATTAAAAATGCTTACTCCTACGGTGCTAATAAGATGAAGTCTTTTTGTTTCTTGTTTTGAATTTCGGTTGTATTCATGGCCATAGTTACAGATCAAAATCTTTGGCTCATTTCCATACTTTATTGAATGTTGTTTCCTTCTGAGGTTTAACCCGTGGTTCTGAATTTTGCCTTTTGGTTAAAACAATGTGTGTGTTTTCTACTTTGTCTATCGCATTTTGAGTACAACTTCAGAATTTATTCCCTGCGTTTCATTATAAAAGTAGATGGTCTATTTGGTGTGCTCTATCATTGTATGTGGTTTATAGGCACGGGCCGGGTACTTTAGTCGAGCGTTTGTGCGCCCCGGTCCAAAGCTAGGTTCGGATCGGGCCGGGCCTCAGTTTAAAAATTTATCGGGCTTTCTGGATCTACTCGGGTCAATCGGTCCGTCTTTGTTTATCGCTATTTGCGGACCTCTCGGGCTTGTCAGGCCATTCAAGCTTCTCGGGCTTGTTGGATCTGTCGAGCTTATCGAATCAGTTTGTGCTGATCCAAAGCGATTTTCATACTGCACCTAACCGAGATTTTCCTTGTGCTGACGAGGATGAACTATTTTTGTATTGAACCACAATGAAGTATTGTCGTACTGACTCGTACAGACACTAATCTGGTATTGATGCAGACAAGCATTATCTTATTAAACTGAAGAGAAGGATTTTCGTACTGCACTATATTGAGAACTTTCTCTTGCTAAGTCAAACGAGCGTTATTTTCGTACACACCGGAGCGGGCATTATTTTTATAGTTAAACAAAGCCGAGGAGTTTTGTACTATACGGACCGGGTTTCTAGGTCAAGTCTCTGTGTGGCCGGGCCTCAGCTTAAAAATCTATCGGGATTTTCAGATCCACTCGGACAGTTTGTGGAAAAGTACAGAGTTGGCGCAGTAGCAGTTTTCGTTATGATTATACTGCTTTTTTTACATTTAAAATGCATTATAATGCATAAAAGAAATCAGTTGGCGTTCATTTTGTTGTAGAAGCTTTTTAGTTTTTAGAATTCGATACATTTGTAAAGCTCGAAGTGTTCAATCTCGGAATATCTAGTTTCGATCCTCCACTCTAACTTCGAAAACAAGATTAAATCGCAAGGTGGCAAATTAGGCAAGAGATTGCGAAAGAAATTTGCGAACCGGCAGCTGCATTTATTTGCATTGATATTGTCTTGTAAAAGTTCATTATTGAAATTCTATTTTTGTAAACATTCATAAATTATAGAAGAGATTGAGGCATTAAGCACTTAGATGAAGCTTGTAGAAAACATGATATTGCCCTTTCACGATTCATAAAGTGTAGTTATGCTTACAGAGAAGTGTTCAACTTCTATAGTCGGTGGTTATTTACTGCCAACCAATCAGAGGCATGTTACAAAATTATTAATAACTTTTGAAGTTTACCAATAAATTCCATGTATAATACATTTACAGCTTAAGACAATAAAGTTTTAGTAGATGAAACTTATTTACGATAAGCATATTTAATTCAAAACCCAACCAGTAAGAGCAGAGAAAATTACTTTTAATCTAAATCTAAAACATTTCAGGCATATCAAAAATTTATATTATAACTCAACACCCGGCTTATCTAAAACATACACAATAATATCGATTTGCAAACTTTCATTGAACTTGAAACAAAATTCCTTCCCTTTTGTTTCCTTTCTGTTGGTCTTTATTGCGGTTCCCTAAGAGTTAGTTGGTTAGATAGTTAGAATTTAAAGTAGCGAGTTAAATAAAACAACATGCTCGTTATCATAGAGAGAAAAACCATTTATAAATGTAACAACAGCGTTATGGTTAATTTTTAATTTCAAAAGCTTCAAAGTGCCACAGTGGGAAATAGGTACAGCTTAAATAGTATTATTAGAATATTATGAAGTTATAAAAAAATTTTAATATTATTTTGTTCCTAGTGTTTTCCATATCGTTTGAAATAACTAGCAACAAAAATAAAAATAATTTTTATATAATAAAAAGAAAGTAATATAAAACACAAAATTGCTTTTATTATTACCTTATTAATTCAAAAAAATGCTTTTTAAAGTACATAAAAACCAGATAATCATCATAACACGCGAAAGCAAATTGCACGATAATGCTTTAGATATTCTGGCATTTAGCGTAAAACAAATACTTTTATTTTTACACCTCAAGTGTTATACCCTTTGTTGATAAAACTCCTTTAGTTGACAGATGGGTTAAAATATCCAAGCAGAATATATGCATATAAAAATGTGACGTGAATGCAAAAGAAAGCTGACAATAAAAAATTTACGAATATATTTCAGATTTCACAAAAAAAGAAAAATGTTTAGGAATTAAGGCAAAAAGCAGGCTAAAATTTTTTTGACATAAAAATAAAAACGGTGTTGTTAAAATAAATAGATATTTTTCAGAACATGAGTGTTCACTTAAGCGGGGTTGACACAAATATGCGAAAGCGGAAATAAAAATAAAGTTCACCATAATTCTAAGAAAAAACATCCAAAGCAAAGACTTTTTCTTACTAGAGTATATTCTTCGATTATAAACGTGGGTGAAAAAGAGACAGCTTATGTGAAAATCTTTCAGACAGTTAATGTTAAGAAAAAGAGAACTGGGAGAATTAAGAGGTAAAAAATTAATTAATTCTTTCCCATCAGCTTTGCAAAATAAGTATTTTTAAAATCCTGTTTACCCATTTCACTAAATCCGTTGCGCAAATAATACATCTGCAGGATGTAAATATTCATATATTTTAAAATGAAAACTTAAATTTACAGCCACTTTAAATCTAAAAGCTTGCTGAAATGGAAACAATATAAATATCACTCTAGAGGGTAAGTACCATCGTGGCACATAGCAAAAACTTCGCCGAATGCAAAAATTAAATAAATATTAAATTTTTATGTCGTAAAAAAACCTTATTGTGTAACAAATGACTTTTTATTCTCGTTCTCCACTTGTGCTCATACCCGGAACAGTGTCGTTTTTCAGCAAAAATTTATTGGCTGTAATTTGTAGTTGTTTCAAATAGGGATTTAGATGATGAAGACGTAACGTAAACAACTATGAACATTTATTTAGCTTGCTAGTTTTGATATGAAAGTACAAATAGAACATTAAGCCTAGAAGTAAATATTTAAAAAGCATAGCAGTTTAAAGACGATCTAGCCATTGTTTTTGTGTTTTTGTTTGCAAAATTAATAAATTAGAAAAGCAAAATTATAAAGACTAAAATTACATTTTCAAGATATTTCTACTTGAATTTTAGTTTAGAAGATATTAAAAGAACGTGATGGAATGTTCTAAATTCCCAGTTTACATGTAAATGAAATTTCAAGAATTTTTTAAATTTTAATCAAAATATTCTTTAACTTCGACAATTTCCGATGGAAGATTGATTTTATAATAAATTATGGAAAAAACTTAATTTTTTGTTACTTTTAACAAGCTTTGAAAAGAGAAACAATTTCTACAAACAGGTAGTTTTTGTTTGACTTTTAAATGAAAACTAATTCTGAAACCAACATGCACATATATATATAGGCGTCAAATCTGAGAATTTCTACATTAAATGCCATTATATATTTTACAATGCTCCTGAATCAATCTTTTAATTACGACAGTAAGAGCAGAAACAGAGAAGTTCTACAGAAACGTTATTTTCAAATGTCAAGGGTTATCAAAATAAATTACCATTATACATAAAAAAATCAAAATTCGCATGAGAATTGAACTCACGTATACTTTGCTATCCGGACCTTTAAACGAAACTTATATAAATATAAATTTATTTCTGAAAAGTTAAATCTTCTTAGATTATAAATCTTTTTTCCTTTGAGCTATAAGTTATTGGGATACATAAAACAAAAAGTTACGTTAGATATTATTTTTTAAATTTAAATTATTGGAAGTAAATAATTGCAGACTTTTATTATATTCTCTTTAAACAATAAAACATGGTAAATGTAAATAAAACGAAATTTTGAATATTTTGATAAAAAGCTACGGCTATTTACAGATGTGTTTACTTTCACGCGTGGAAGGAAGTTCATTGCTTAAAAATGTCTGCTTTTTATTTAGAGGAGATCGTGGTGTTAATGCTGTGGATGAAGCTTGCAGGGAACATGATATTGTCCATTTCAATAATAGTTTGGTTTCTGAAGCATACAGTAATCAATATCCTTCAAGAACAATTGTATCATAAAATTATGCGTAAGAAGAAAACTTTCAAAAAAAAAGTAACCAAAAACCATAAGAAACGATTTATGCGATTAAATTAGACGATCTGTTTATTGAAGTTCATTGTTTAAATGTTTTATCTTCTACTTAGAAAAGTTTGTAGTATCAATCCTTTAGGTAGAGCTAGTAAAGAACATTATGTGTATTTTTCAAATTATAATTTGATCTTCTAAACACAAAACAATTCAAATTCTCCAAAAGAAGTGCAGCATAAAGTGAAGAATTGTGATGTGAGAAAAACTGGTATTAGATGACAAAAATGTATCCAAGCAAGAATTGCTGTATATGCTGCTTACTACAGTTACTAGAAAACAGTAAATAAATAATAGAGATGTTACATGTACTAACTTGTCATGTATTTTTTTAAACCATTAACTTAATAAAACAAGAAATATTACACAAATATCTCTCTATCAATAAAAAAAGAAATAAAGGGAATCGACAAAGTACAGGCTTCAATGCTTATAATTATTCTGATAACAAGCCAGATGAGCACAGGCGGTATTATCATCCTTACATTTTTGCGTTAATAGAGGTCCATCATTGAAGTCTAATTTCTATTATTAGTAAATTATAGACACATCATACACCTTTACTGCATTTGAAAGAGATTGCAGCATCAACAGTTTAGATGAAGCTTGCAAAGAGCATGATACTTCCTCTTCCTGAACAGTTACTTCCAAAAAAGAATGTAGCGTGTAGCTATGTTTACAAAATAGAATTGTTGCAGAATGAAAAAAAACTACAAGACATAATAAAGTTTGATCTTGCACTAATAATAAAAGTTAGAAAACAACTAAATTGAAGTATTAAATGTCCAATCAACAAATTTGGTAATTGATCAAGAAAGAGAGAGAGAGAGAAATAAGTAGAATATCAAAGTGCAGAATAACACTCTTGCATAGGATGATTTTTGAGTTCAACTGTCATTAGCAGATTATAGCCTAAATACTAATTAGTTTGACTGATTTGTCCAAGCATGAAGTAATAAAATTTTAAATTGAAGCTTCAAATATTACTAATAAAACTGAAATGGCATCAAAATAGTGAGAAGGTTAAAAATGTTGTTTTTGCAGCAACAAATAAAAGTCAAATATGTGGTATAAAACTGAAACAAATTTTACGCTTACTTTCTGTTTAATGTACCTATTGCTGTATTAGCGTATTGGTATATAATCCAATATGTACCTAGACGCTTAAGTAAATATTTAAACGCAGCCGCTTCATGCAAGGTAATCCTAATAGTTCCATAACATGAGCAGTGGACCTCATATTTTATTCGTTTAATATATGGAAGGATTAAACCAAATACGTCATCATAATAATTTGGAAATTATTATTTAGTAGAAATAATACCGCACTGAATGCTTGTAAACAATCCATTAAGACAAAGAGATTTTTTTCTAAAACACATTTGAAAATAGGTCCCTTTAAATTCATTACATTTTCCTGAGATATTTTTACGTGATCCAAGCGCCCACGAATATTTGCTCAGCAATTTAGCTGCGATCATGGACAAATTTTTCAGTTTAAATGAATTATCGGCGAACCACCAGCATAATTTCCATAAAAGCAATTAGATATAAAAACTGCCATTCACAGTGTGGAGGCTTTCGTTCGATCACGAAGGGATGATAGCGCACAATCGTGTCGACTTCTTTTTAGAAAGACATTCTTTAGCGAAGTGATTTCATGCATTTTAGATAAGCTTTAGAGAGGAGGTCACTAATCAACCGCTATTGTGATAATTGTAGAGGACTGATGCAGCAGCACCTCAAACAATCAACAGATTATCCAGTTAAATTCGTTCCCATGTAACAACGTTGCCGTTTGATCTTGTCGGAGCCGCCCAAACAGTTCCAGAAAAGGATTATTCCAAAAACCAGTCCGTTAACTCTCAAGACTAACAAAGGGTAATTATCATTAATGCATAACTTATTGTTCCTACGGTGTACTTACTAGTTCGGCAACTAGTAAAATGTTAATTTCAAGGATAGTAGTTTTATAGCTTTGCATTATTAATTCGGCTTACTTCTATTATGTAACAGGTTTAAGCAGTGATCCTTGCAGGTACAAGGCAAAATAAAAGTAAAAAATATAAGATGGAAAGCTTATTAGCTTTCAACATTATCGTAACAAAAGGATTTTTTTTTATCTTTACCAAATCAATATCATTTTCACCACAATGAAGTTCACCAAATGGTACATGTAAAAGGTAAAATAATAGAAAAAGTTAAATTAATTTTAGTAAAAAAAAAAAAAATAAAAACTCAATATCACAAAAGTAATTTATCTAAAGAGTTTCTTAATAAGCAGAAGAATTCCAGTTTCATTCGAAATTACCTACTCAATGAAGCAAAAAATTAAAGCCTTTGAATCTGCGACGCGAAGTTGGGAAAGACAACTCGGGTGTTGAAGGCAGAATTCGAGAAGCAATTAATTAAAAAAGAGATTTAACTGTTTGATGGGTATTTAATAATGTAAATATTTTTCTTGCATTACGAATTCCATTTCTTGTGCCATTAATGTAATCAAATATTATTTTACTGATAATAAGGTTTGTTAATTATTAAAATAATTTGCATTGTGTTTCCAGTCTTGCATTTGGGGGGGATTAACGGAAGCGATGTAAAAGACTGACATTTTCAATTAGTATTGTATAAAATATGGTGAAAAGATAAAGAAGTAGATAAAAAGTTTCAGCAAAAGGATTCTTGCATAATTCCTCAAAATTAAAAGATAATACTGACAAAGCCCTTATAGCAATTGACTTCTGTGTAATCTACAGGCCTCTAATGAGATTTTAATCAAATAACTGGCATGATAGAACTAACCGACAAAGAACGATTAGTAATAATCTCCGTTGTACGCTACCTTCATAACCTAAATCAAACTCCTCAGACCGTTTTAGCTAAAATTCAAAGTAAATATCCAGCAAATGCCTAGAAGTGTTATTGTTCATAGAGCACTCCATAATTTCCCATTTAATTTTGGCTGATGTAACGCATACATAACGTAACTGCTGTTGATGATAGATATCGGTTGAAATAAAATCAATATTGCTCATAACAGTAAATTTTAAATAAGAGAGTTGATTATCAAGTTATGATTGACGAGCAATTCCATTTGTTCGTATAATTGGTTTGTGGGTATTATTCTACAAAACCCTGCAAACATCAATAGAAGATTATTTTAATTTTAATTTCCATTTTATTTTGTTATAAATGATTTGCATTGTTAAAATATACATGACACAGTCTGGATTTTAGGATTAGCATACCTAAATAGTTTGAAGGGTTTCCAGAACTTTGATAATAACCTTCTTGTAAATATATTTAAACGTATTTAGGCAACTTCGAAGGAAACAACTATTTGTTCCTTAATATTCAATCAAATATTATATTCAAAATTAAATAAAAAATCTACCAGAAACCTGTCTGTTTTTGTTTGGTAATATAAGCAGTTGACATTTAAATTACTTTCCACATATTGATTCAGTGATAAAATCTGATTTGGAGTTTGTAATAAAACAGGCATTGCGTGCAAACGATTTTTAAAATAAAAAATAAAAAATGTTATGTAATTCATGTTAGCTATTACCCAGGCAAATCAATTTCCACAATAATCAAAATCACATAGAGATGAGGTTGGAAATCTATTAATTAACAGCGAAGCAACTAACCTATAAATCTGTAAAAATAATGGCAAGCAAAATTTAATTTATCTAACTTTCAATCATAAATTAAAAATTTATAAAGGGCACCAGTCGTGTATTAATAATACAGGATATGTTACATTTCAACTCGATGACTAACTAAAAACCAACTTTAATTAAAAAATATCACGTTTAATAATAGATACCAATGAATCGACTTTAATTACATTCAAACCTGCTAAATTAATATGAAGTATATAAAATTATTGGGATATATGTTGGTACAACAATAGCAATGTAACAAACTGCTACAGATAATTTTGCCAACTTTATATTTACAATTTAGTAACGGTTAAACTCAATTTTAATTTCCGAGATCTTGTAACGATTTTGTTTGGTGTAGTGATAGTTGTTTTCTTTCTTAACTTCCATGCATACGAAAAGTTTCCGACCTCAACGTGAAGATGGCAGCACTCGTAAATAAAAGCTACTGAATTTCGTTGTTCATCTGTTGACAGGTACTCACCAAAGTTTCAGCCATTTTGGACGCGCAGTTTTTATGTAACAGTCGGTTGAGTGAGTTGATGTGAGTTTTTTTGCGAAAATGGACAAAATCGAGTATCGAGCTGTCATTAAATATTTGTTTTTGAAAGGCAATACGCCTTCGCAAATAAAAGATGAGTTGGATTCTGTGTATGGGGACTCTGTACCATTATTTACCACAGTGAAATTTTGGGCTGCTGAATTTAAACGTGGTCGTAAGAGCTTGGGAGACGATGAACGTTCGGGACGTCCAAAAACTGCAACTACCGACGAAAACATCGCCAAAGTTCACCAAATGGTGATAGACGACCGCCGCATTAAAATGAGAGAGATTGCAGAGGTTATGAACATGTCAAAAGAACGTGTTTGTCACATATTAAATCAACATTTAGGCATGAGAAAGCTGTCCGCGCGTTGGGTGCCGCGTTTGCTCACGTTAGACCAAAAACGTGTTCGAATGAATATTTCCAACGCTCTTTTGGCGCAGTTTAGGCGAAATAAATCCGAGTTTTGGCGCCGATTAATTACTGTAGATGAAACTTGTATACACCATTATACGCCCGAAACAAAAATACAGTCCAAACAGTGGACTGCAAAAAGGGCACAGGCTCCAAAAAAAGCAAAAACTGTTTTTTCGTCTGAGATAGTGATGGCGACTGTTTTTTGGGAGAGTCATGGAGTTATTTTAATCGATTATTTTCAAAAATGAAAAACCATTACAGGAGTATACTATGCATCATTACTTGACAAGCTGAAGGCAGAACTTGCGAAAAAACGGCCACATTTGCAGAAAAAGAAAATCCTGTTTTACCAAGACAACGCACCGTCTCACACCTCAGCGGTTGCCATGGCGGAAATCCACGAATTACGGTTTGAACTGCTTGACCATCCGCCTTACTCACCAGATCTAGCCCCAAGTGACTTCTTTTTGTTCCCTCATCTAAAAATTGCGCTCGGAGGACAAAGATTTTCGTCAAATGAAGAGGCAATCGCCTTCGTGAACAATTATTTTGCAGAGAAAAATGTCGAGTACTATTTGGACGGGTTACAGAGATGGGAGCATCGCTGGGAGAAGTGTGTAGAGTTACAAGGAGACTATGTTGAAAAATAAAAAAAATTTTCAGAAAAAATGTCTTGTATCTTTGTTAGGTCGGAAACTTTTCAGACCACCCTCGTACTTTGTCGTCGAGTCAGTACATCTAGATTTGCATGCGGCAAGATCATCAAGCATCAAATGCTAAATTTAAAGTTTTGTCACTTGCAATCCATCCTTCAGATATTTACCCATGTGATTGTTTTAGTCTTTGATCTTAGTTTTTATTGAATTTCCATTCTTTTGAGTAAGATTATGGGTTGGTCAATTTTTAGCAGCAGGTGCTATAGTCCTTCTAGGCGGTTTTGATATTTTGAGGATTGGAAGGTTTCCAGTGTCTTTTGATACTACACTTTCAGGTATTTCCCGTGGGCTACCCAGAGAATAGTCATACTTCTGATGTCCTTGTTTTTTCGTGAATTTAACTTATCAGAGGGTTAGAACCTTAAGCTCATTGTTCTGCTATACATTCATAAAAATGTCTATTTGGATGCTTCATCAGTCCTCCTGATGTTTTTTGTTATTTATTTTTGAGGGCCTGATGCTCATTATTGTTTATTAAAGCTGGTGGAGACTTAGAGATTTTATCTTTCATAATCTTTCTTGACCAAATTCTCTTTGAAGATGTTTCTCACCGAGGTATTAAACATTTCCGTAATTTTGTTTCTAATTTCGTTTGTATAACGCGTTCAGTAAAACTTGCCAAATCTAACTGTGTGGTGAACTCAAAAACATTGGAAGACTACCATTCAGTAACTTGAGTAGAAGCTACTTGTTCTTCTATAATAAAGAAATTAATTATTAGGTTTTGAAAAACCTTAGGGTAAGTTCGGGAGAGATGGCCTTGCGAGACACATGACTCGGCGCGATATGTTCTATTTCAGGTATGTTACGTAGGCCCAGCGTTAGTAGATTATACAGAAGCATCGTGGCTGTAACGTGGTGTATAGTTTGCGTTGTTAAAGTAAAAGAGAGGTGAGTAAAATAGATAATAATTTTTATAATGCTCTGAAAGTTTTGCTACAAAATATTCATGATGCTGACTGAACATAAATCAAACGAAATTTTTACATTAATATTATAGGTTAGGATTTGTTAATTTGTATTTGCTCTACGTAACACATCCAGTAGTTATTCGGTGAGTCAACTCACCCTAAAATTTGGGATAGATGTATGCCGACGGAATATAAAAGGAAAGTCAACCAAAACAGAGGTTTATGGAGTGAACAACAATTATTGGATGCCGTAGCTGCAGTTCAAAATGGAACGATGGATGTAAATGCTGTATCAAGAAACTTTTGAGTGCCGCAGCCAATCCTGCAAAGACGAATTAAACGCAATAACTTTGTTAAGAAAAGTTTAGGGCCGTTATCATTATTGGAAGATGCAAACGAAAACAAAATAGCAGTGCACATAAAAAAACTCCAAAAGCAAGGCTTTGCACCTACGAGGGAGTCCGTACGGTCAATGGCATATAATTTAGCCGAAAGACTAGGTATTAACCATTCATTTAATAAAGAGAAACAACTAGTAGGGTACGACTGGCTAATAATGTTTTTAAAGAGACATCCTGATCTGACGGTGAGAAAATCTGAAGGAGTGTCGTTAGCCCGTTCGCAAGGAATGAATAGAAAAGACCTTGAAGAATATTTCGAACTCTTGCGGAAAACACTTGTTGAAAATGAACTTGTACACAAAGCAGGACATATATTTATTATGGATGAAACAGGATTGCAGCTTAATAATCGGGATGGGCACGTTATAGCAGAAAAAGGTGCAAAGAACGTAGCTGCAATTACATCTAGTGAGAAAGGTGAAACAATAACTGTGATTTCATGTTGTAATGCGGAAGGTACTTTTCTCTCTCCAGCCTGAATACTGAAGGGGAAAAACAAAAAACCAGAATTCAAAGACGGGATGCCGCCTGGATCGGTGGTTTACATGAACCAGAAATCAGCATATATCAAGAGCGAAATATTTTTGGACTGGATGAAGAATCACTTTGTGCCTAGGAAACCGCAAGGCAATAGATGGACATTCCTGTCATTGCAATTCAGTTGAAATATTGGAATATGCAGAGGAAGTTGATATCATTCTCTTATGCCTTCCTAGCCACATCACCCAGTTTCTGTAGCCTTTGGACGCGGTTTTTTTAATCATTAAAATCTTATTTTTATAGTGCGTGCAACTTGTTTCTTGCGGCAAATCCAACTAGGAAGATAAACCGACTGCAGTTTGGAAAATTGCTAGTCGCAGGACGGACCAGGGCTGGATCAGTAAATAATGCAGTTGCTGCCTTTAGGGCCACCGGCATTTTTCTTTTGAATCCACATACAATACCGGCTTGAATAATTCCAGTGTTATCGCAATGCAAAATCTTGATGATTCAGAATGAATGTTTCGGCTGAAATCCACAAACGGAAGCAAACCAACAAAACGCCGACATAAGCCCAGGCAAAATATTAGACCTTATAATTCCTGTTCCTTCTACTTCTGCTGTTGAACGACTTCAAAAATGAATTAAACAAATTGCTGCTGTCCTAACTTCTCCTGAAAATATAGCGAAAAGAAAACACATTGCATCAAAAAAACAACAAAATCAAAAAAGGAAAAAATCTCAAAAAAATCAGTAAAGTTAAGAATATCAAGAAAAGCCCTTACATATTCATCATCCTCTGATGAACAAGATCTAAATTGTGAATATCAAGAATCAGGTAATTCAGAAGAATCCAGTGAAGCTGAAGCCGACTCTCCCGAACTACCCCAAAGGTACCGTATGTAATAAAGTATATAATTTGGCCTTTAAGAATTAACTTGCAAAATATTGTGATATCTTGTTATTTAGATGTTTGAGTTGGCATGCTATTAGATATCTCTGTTATACCAATAATCGTTATATGCAACTTACCAAATTCTATGGTCTACTTATTCTATTATCCTAACACGCGCCTTATTTAGTCCAAGGCAACCGACTAACTGGGCATACCTATTTTTCTCTTTTTATGACAAGAAACTGGTTACAACCTTATTAAGTAAATCGAAACTTGTTTTTTATAAAAATTATTTTGTTTTAGAAAATATAAAAAAAAGCATAATCCATAGTTAAAATAGTTAAATACCATTGCTGCTTATTTTACTTAATAGAGATTATCATAACAGAAGCAATGATTTGGCAAACTGTTTTGTAGATTTCAACAGCTGATAATCCCAAGTTCAGTTTTTAATAAAATAACCTTCAACGGACACTTAGTTAATTATAATTAAATAATATCATGCGGGTAATACACCATTAAAGTAACGGTTCTTACAAAGTACTTTATTAAAACATTTTCTCTCATTTAATTTGATAATCCCTTTTACGTAAATCAATTAATTGTTTTAAGAAGTTTAATTACACTAAACCTACTTTAAACATGAATAATTTGAGTTTAAATAGTTTAATAGAGGTTAGGTACATTAATTTCAGTATAACTTCCAAGGCTGCACAAACTATTAAACACAACTCACTGTCAAGTATAAAAATTAATGGAAAACTAAGTAAGTTTAAGAAGGAAATAAATTGTCTATATTTCTCTAAGAATAATAAATTAAGTAGGAAAATGGAGCGACTTACGGCATTGTTAGTTTAAATTTATTTTGTTTCTTCAAGCTTAATACTGTGATTTCACGACATAGAGTTTACTATAATAATTAATGCTTCTTAATTAATCTAAGAGTATTTAGTTATGCGCATCGCATAGTTTAGACTCCCGGAAAGCCCAAGAATAATTTAAGCAAATCCTAGCCAAAATTATAAATGAAGATGTAGTAAGATTCTATTTGTTTTTATGAACGCCTTTAATGTTTTAATTGCCGGCTCAGTAATATTTCAACGACATTCTTAACCAAAATTGATGATAATAAAAGTATTCGATGTAATTAACAGTAATTAGATTTATTATGTGAAAAATTCGTCCTGGAATTAAAAAGAAAAATGAGAATTCGGGAAGTATATTTGAATTACTTCTTTTAAAAGGAGTTTTAAAAGTAGGTTAATACCTTGCAATCAATCACATATGCATTTGTAAAAACGCGGAAAGTTGGATTTACATCAAATTTAATCTATGTATTTATATTTTGAAATAAAATTGAAAAATAATCCTAGCGTACTCGTCCAATGTTAAATTCGAGTGCATACAAGGTAATAAACAAAAATGTTATTTTTAAATTGCGGGCCTGCTTTCAATAATTCCATTTAGAGATAATGTTCGTTTATTAAACAAACTTTCATTGTTTTCAAAAACAGCCATCTCGATTTGTTTAACAAATTTTCACCGCTACATAAAAGCTGTTTTGTGGATTATTAGTATTATTATTATTATTATTATTAATATTGGTATTTATAAAAAGAATGTTAGTTAATATTTCAATTCCACGTTATTGTTGGAAAAAACCTTTAATAAATAATTATGTGTGCACACTTAACAAATTAATTGATTCGCCTATTTTTACAGGAGGAGAAAAATTGCTTTTGGTCACATTAAAGAACAATGACAAGTTAATTAACTTGTGAAAGAATTAAGTTACTCTAATATTTAGAGAAAAACTTTTCGGGATGATTTCATTCTTCACTTTCTTGTAATATTTATGGTCTTGCTCGAATAAAATCAACACAAGTGAATTACTAAATTCTCAAAATATTTTCCAATATTTCTTGCGTCCTCTGCATGAGTAACCTCGAATTTATGCAAAGACAGGGGCTGCTCGATGCTGTATACGCATCTATGCACGACAGTGAGACTTCCATTGAATTTGAATTAGATAAATGTGAAATGCTTGGAATTAATTAGCAGACGAGAATTAACATCAGCAGATAGAATTTAGATACGTAATAAAAACAACACGTTTACGCTCTGGAAGAAAATTATAAATATAGGAAATCTTTCAAGATAGCAATATCAATCACAGTGATGCCAAAGAAGACCCATAATAAATACCATAGATAAACTATAACTTATACTTTCGAAGCAATACAAAAATAAAACAACTAACTACAAGAAAGAATTGGTGGCGTTATAAAGTTGAAATGGTGCCTGGTTCCTCCTTTTCAACTGGTATTGTTCAGCAAATTAATTCGTAAGTCAAAATATTGAGTTTAGTGTTCTTCCATGTATGCGGTTAGCTGTGCTTTAAAACAGGAAGGAAGCAAGCAATAGATAACATACGTGACTACGACTGCTTTGGGCAGCCCTGTTAGTGAAAGATTCCAAAGAGTTACTTTAAAATATTTTAAAGTTTAGCTTTTTTTAGATTTAGAATTCTATTAATTTATTCCATGCGCACTTGTGGGTTAACTTTTTGCAAATCTGATTTGGCAGATCAGCCAGTTTTTTAAATTTAATATAGCAGAGGTTTTGAAATTTTACAGATAAGAAAGCAACATGACGTTAAGGAACTGGTGGTACTCTCATCATAATTTGTGCCACTCGGAAAATTTTCGGGTAACCACTAATGCCAATTTTGTGGAATCAAAGGCACAAGACGCGACGTGGAAGTGGATAAAAGGAAAGTAGTGACTTGCAAGGAGGCAGCTCATAAACTAGATTAGGCAGTCCGCGGCTGAAGCTTCGAGTCTTGGAAAGGTTGGCAAATTATGTATTATATTTCCTCACACTTTCAGACAACACGTAACACTGCGGAGTACTCTTCAGAGGAGTTTTATCTTTAGCATGCTTCACACCTCGGGTTATTTTATTTTATTTTACTCTTCTCAGAAAGTTTTTTTCAAAACGATGTTCTGTAGTGCATTATGCCCAAGCCGAAACCCGATGCAACGACGCTATGCAATCATGGATAAAGTTATCCAAATTTGAATTGCTGGACTAATTTCTTGTTTCGCCATCTGGTTACAGATTCTAAAAGCTAGTCTACTGGTAGTTCGTTATTTCTATAAGGTTCCGTTCTTGACTGCAGAAGTTCCATTATTTTGGTAATGTCTCTTGGGACATGTTCCACCTAGTTTCGTTTTAGTTTTGCTACTATTTTAGATGGCATCTGTGCAACTTATTTCAGATTTTAATTGGCGTTACCGAGACTTTGCTTGAACTCACTTTTAACACAGCTCCCACCAGAAAAGTCTGTACTACTTTCAATTTCGTAACGGTATCCTACGAGAAAGTGTCTAATAGTAGAACTTATTTACTGCAATATTACCTACCACTACAACTTGGTTACAGCATTTATATTTAGCAAACCCCTTCAAATTTCGATAAGATATAACTTTACTTGGATCTAGCGACAAAGATTAAATTATTATTGAAAAATAAATCGATGTTAAAACAAATTCCATAAAAGTAGCTGACGCTACAACGTGGCGTTATTCTGTATGGTCAATACAACAATATTTCGTCTTTTTCAATCTAATGCACAGGTTTGGATAGAGACAAATACATTGCGCTTGTAATGTTATTTTCAAATTCGCACTAAATCCGCCCCTGTTTTTTAATTTCGTTCAGGTATTTGTTTTCCTGACGCGTAATATTTAAATTATTTCATTCTATAAACGAATGTTTGTTATAATGTTATTCTAAAGAATTGATAACCTTGTGGTCTCGACTTCTGGGCTCCAGTAGACGTGCCTTTTGCTATTTTCCAATATAAAATTCCTGGAATCTTAGTCGCAAAAATTGGAGTTACACAGTCACGATTGAGTCAGGTTTAAGCTGGTAAATCTGCAATGGGAATTTTCCATTGTCTTATAAGAATAATTACATTTTAACCTGTTAGGGCGTGCATCTGACTTTGCAACCCCACTCCAGTAAGTACACTTTGCGCAACAGGAGACGCAGAGAGAATAGGCAGTACGATAAGAGCTGCGTACTCGAACCAACGTACAGGGATAATTTTCGGCGTCACCCCTACAAATCCTCAAATGGTTGCAAACCGAATTTAATTGAAGCGATTCTCTTAGCAAAAGAGAGATCGGACTCGAGAAATTCTATTTCGTCGGGTCTTTGTCGTGTTATTCACGGAGGAAAGCCGGTTTGTTTACCGAAAAGCGGTGCTTTGAAAGCTTTGTTATTGTGGAAGCGTTTTTGCTTCAATTATAGTTACGCTGGTATTTCCCATGAAATAAAAATTGTAGAGGGTAGAAACGCAACAATTTTGGTCCCGTTGGTGCAACGTTAAAGGGTCTGTCGAGAACAGAAACTTCCCGCCCCGTAAAGCGTCGATCTGTGTATTACATCTTGGAAGCTCCGTGAACCGGATGAACTAAGTAAACTTAAAGAGCGTTTGAGACTCAAAGTGGTTTTAGTTATTTTTAAAGTTTGTGTATAAACACTTGGATTTTGTTCTTGTGCTTTTTGGTCAACGTTAATAAAAGTGATTGTTCTTTGGAATCTAAGTTTCCTTGAACATTGGTTGGACCCGGCTAGAACGTGGACCTACACATACCGTCTGGAAGAAAGAATTCATTTATCCGTAAGAAAGACCTGTTTTGTTCGGTCATTTGAGTTATTAAAACTTCGTATTTTCTCATTGAATTATAATATTCACGGTCAATATTTTTAACTAATTTGTAACAAGAACGTTCCCAGGTAATCTTAGCTGGTGTTTGTTAAATTGTTGCTACTTAAAAATTTATTGTCAAGTTTATCTTGTTTTAATTGGTTTAATACTTAGGCTTTGGCCTTTATCTCATATTTTGAAATTTTAACGTAACAGAATTATTTCTCTTTGTTTATTGTAATAATTTGTATTTACTTTTATTTTCTCATTATTTTGTCAACCTTGTTCTCCCGTAAAGATATCAATTCATACCATTTATTGACATTCTATTGTAGTGTAATTTTGTTTTTTTATATTCTTGTTTATGTGTGTTTAATCCATTTTTATTATTGTTTTAATAAATGTAAGAAAGGTCGGTTATTTACATTTTGTTTTTTTGTAAGTGGATCTCTGGTCCAGATAAGCAGCGTTAATTTCGTTACTTTGTTCGTTTGGCTATTAAAAAGCACGGCGGTGCTTAGTCTAAATTTCAATTAAAGGTCAGATACCTTTGTTCAAGAGAGAAGTAAATATTAAACTGGTATTTCTTTCTTGGATCTTTTTTTTTTAAAGAAGGAAGTCTTCAGAGGACTTCCTTGTCAAAATTAATTAAGACAAATCACGTGTTTATACAGTTTTTTTGTTCGTGTTGAGTCTCAATTGTGAAACGTTAAAGCGAGTTTTAATAAAGCTTCCACGAGGTAAGTTACACGCAGGGTGAGGTTTCGTAAGAAGCCTATATACAGGGTGTCGGATTCACGAGTAGTCGCGTGACCGACCATCAGAACCCTTCGATCTACGACTGCTGGCGCCCTCTTTTGTGAACATCTATTAGTTTAATAAGAGTTGTGGAAATAGGTGAGCTTCTCTTTGTGCGGCTAGGTAAGTTCATTTGAGAATCCACCCCATCTGCGGCATGAGCTACGGGATTTAACATCTACCATTGGTCTGGACGGGACTTGTGCATACTTTTCAGAATTTATCTTAAGCTACTGTTATATCATTGGTGGAGCCTGTGGGGATACCAAAAGACTATCAAAAGAGCTAGAAAAGATGCTGATAGATAATTCTCTGAATAGAACCAGTCCCTAATCTATCTAAAAACCAACTGTAATTGACTCATCAACCATCATTGATGGAATTCTAGAGATTTTAACAGTACAAGACTAAACGAAGTTTAAGTTGGATACAAGGAAAAGCTTTTTCCGATTATTTTTATCAAGGAAATTAATATTGAAAAATGTACTTTAACTTTGTGATTGGATACTTTTTTATTCATTGTGCTATGAAAAAAAAAGAAAGAAAGAACAATAACGGGTAGAATTATTACTTTGACATTTTTTAATTTTTGATATATTCCAGACCATACTATATTTTATTTTATAACATAAAGATTATAGGAGTCTATAAAATGAAACTAGGAAAAATAATTGAAAAAAGTAAAATTTCATGTTTTATTGAATTATGTATTGCCATTGTGCTGCTATATGCTATAAAAAAATATAATAAACTTCCAAGTTTTTACGCGTTGCAAGTTATTATTGTTACAGGGTGATCTAAAAATTTAAGAGCAATAATTGTTTGACACGCTTTGGTGTGTGTGGGTATCTGTGTGTACATAGCGAGTTTAAGAAGAATTTTTATACGGGTACTAAAGCTTGTACTACATATAATTTACAGAGCATAATGTTCTAGCTACAATCCCTAGTTGAACTTTTATTACTAGTCCTTACGTAATAAAATACTATACCCTGAAAATTATCCAGGATTCCTGCCGAAAGCAGAGTACTTAGGATAAAGAGAAGAAAAGCGTCTGCTTCTCGATGTAGTTCTTGAACATGATTAAACTCTAACTGAAATTACGATTAAAGAGAACCTTCTAGGTAGGTACTTATTTCATTAATTAGCAAAAAATATGCACAGCTCCCCGAACGTATCTGAGTAAACAATTTGCTTTAAAACGAGTGCCTCCAGTAGAAATTAAGTCATTCATTTATCTTGAAACAGATTTAATCCCTCAAGAATACCCATTTTCGATAATCTACGCCATATTACTGAGAGAAAATTACATTTAAAGTAATGAAATAATTGCGAGAATTTTAGAACAGAAAAGTTAAATTGTTACGAGATACTTCTTAGCGTTTCATCATACAACAAGAAAGAAAAAAAGCAATTCTTCTTATTCAAGTAAAAAACTCGGATGGATGAAGTTCACAGAGAGCAATTAAGCACGAAAAAAATGACCCAAATTTAACATTCCATTTACGTTACATTCGCTTTAATTTCTAAGGCACAATAGGAATGACTACAATTTATAGGTAGGCATGTAGTTATTAGTGAAACAGTTACCATGTGTAAGAATAATACCGGAGGGACCGAAAATTCAATAATAATAGATCCCCCGGTCTTTTCGATGACGTACGCTGTCAAAGGGACAATTTTATGAAAATGAATAACGTTAACGTGTTATATAAAGGATTACAAAATTCAAGCTTTTATTATAAAATTGATTATAATTTATATACAGGACTATTTATTATAAAATATCAATTTTTGAAAATAAATTGTTACAATACATCATTGAGAGTCAACCAAGTGGCTAGAATTAAATTTAAATTAATTTTGTAAGACGATGAAAAATCCTTTTTGGCAAAAAAATAATTTTGTGTTAAATAAAAAAGGGAAGAAAGAAGAGTGGATAAAATGAAGGGTAATATTAAAAGAAATCTCATTACCTTTAAAATTGTGTGCGTTTTAAACGCCTACTAATTTCGGCTATTGTACATAAATAACACGATACCAGGATATGAATCTAAATTGTTGGATTTTAATTAAAGTGCTTAATTAAAATATGTTATTCTTCTGCGTATTTTGTATTAAAAAATAAGCTAAATTAATTTCATATTTTCAATTTACATTAAAGAAAAAAATCCTTTGCTTGAGATTTGTTATTTCTAACTTATTACGAGTACACTTAGCATTTAGAAGAACAAAATAAGATGCGAAAAATTATAAAAATTACATCGTATGTGTACATATAGTTAACTAAAAGCAATGTTGCGATGGATTTCTGTATAAGAATGCAAAGAAATATTAAAATATAATTTTGTAATAAGGAAATTTCGGTTCTTTTCCAATATTTGATTGTTTCTGGATTTATTTATATTTTTCAATTTTGAGATTAAATTGAAAACTCCTATTGCTAATCAGTTCAACAATGACAAAGACTACGATTTCTACGATTTCTAACCTTGATAAACTTGTCATCAAGCCTGATAGAAGTGTCTTATAAATAATTATGATAAATACAATGTGCATTAGTTAATTTCCAGTTTCTCTTGTTTCTATAATGATCGTTTTGGAATACTTTATCTATTATATTGTCTTTCAAGTTCTTTTTCTATGGTTACGGCGATAGAAATAAAATTTTGCTTTTATTCGAGAATTACTTAAATATAAGAGTTACGAAACGGAAAAAAACAAGACAAAAAAACCATCCGTGTCCAAGCAAAAACTCAAGAGCATCTTTTGATAAGTAGGACGATCTAAAAGTAAATCAAGCAATCGATGTCCAAATTTACTTAGGCAAAGCACAAACAGCAGAAAAGACTCGATCCTTCCAAAAGCAAAGAAAGATCTTTTTTCAGTCTAAAAAATCCGATCAGCTCAAAAGGACCACAAGCGTCCAGAAAAGATCTCCAAGTCTAGTCGAGTCGCTCAAATAATTCAATTGTTTGAAAAGCCCTCAACAACCTACTACAAATCCATCTATCAACTAAAATCTTTTCAAAGAGAAAGTAACTAATAATATAAAAGACTCTGCCGAATGAAAAACCCAACGGATCAGAAATTCTTAACTGATCCGAAAATTCCAATCTGCCAGTAAGCGGTCGAATTTTGAGCAAAAGTATTCAGAAGTTCAATCTAAAAGAGACCTGATCTGTAAAGTTTTCGTAAGGATTGTGTGGCAAAAACTCGCAAGACACAGTCTAAAAAAGGCTACTCTACTGTCTTGGTAACCAGTCCTCTTTCTGTAACTGAAGATGCTTTGGAACAACTAATTTGCATTTTAATTTTAAAAAAGTGGTAAATGCTCAAACTGATATCTGAAATTTGGATAAATTTATGATCCCCTGATAAAAACAAAATAAATATTTTACTCTTCTTTCATGCACCCATATATATTAACTTTTCATCTTTTAGTGCTCAAAATGTAATTTCCTTCCAAGTCTTCAAAATCAAAAGTAAGAAAGATTTCGCTATATTAAGAACTCTCTAAATTTCTAAGTGGCGGTTTAGAATTTATGCCATTTTCCCATCTACAATTCCTTAACTTGAAATCTCTTGGTAGAAGCTGTGTTGCATTTCAGCTCTTCAAAACAAGCTGTTAGATATATTTTGTTGAGTTAAAGTTACTAAAATTTCTTTCTACGTGTTTAATTTTGAAATTAATCATTTCTATTCCGAAATTAAACAGGGTTTTCTTTCTAAAGAGAGTCCTCGTAACTTCCAATTTCTTACAAATTAAACAAAATCTTTTCACCAATCAATTCTTAATTCAATCTCATTACAAATAACAAGAAAGTTATTCTGGGTCATTTCAAAACACATTCATTACCAATCTCATGTTTGCTAAGTAAAAGAATGTGCTAAAACCACAACGTTTGCATTTCTGGTCAGTGCAAGATAAAAAGTGTATCAGCTTACATCAAACTATTAAGATATGAAATTACCATAAATACTATTATAGTGTAGGGACACTTTCTAAACACTAGAACATTGACTTGTATATAATTCCTTTAGGATCTCTGGTAGTTCGAGCACTAAAGTCATTGGTAATAAAAACAGTTACGCCTTGTTGTCAAAATCATAGCGAATTTGAAAATTGAGCATCATTGTCAAACGGAGTCGACAAAGATGGCATGAATGTAAGTTGTTGAGTGTCACAAAAGACTAAGAGTGGCTCAAGCTCGCTTCGCCAAAGGTGAAAAATGCTTAAGTGTGTAAGACAAAATGAAGGCAATTTTGATTGTATTTTGATTCAAAAAATGCTTTGCTAACTGAGTAGGTTTCTTAACCAAAAGTTCTTAGCTTAGACGAAGAATGCAAAAGAAGAGGCCTGAACTGTAAAAGAAGAATGTAAAGCAGTTTTTGGTAAAAATGCGCACACTTGCCTTGTTCCCCACTTTTATACATTATAAATAATTTTCGTAGAAGGTTTAAGAATTTTGTTTACTGTCTAATTCTTAGAGTAGATAACACATTGTAAATTTTCCTAAAAGAATTTTGCTTTTGTCTAAATTCTTCTTAAGCGGACCTACAGCAATAATATTTCCTTGAACAAAATTTCTGTTGATAGTTTTCAGAAAATTATTATTGTAGTTTTTCTACGAACCCCGCTCTTTGCATGACTTGCATGTATAAAGCTTGTAAACATTTCACAGACTCTCTCTCAGTGTTTGAATCTCAGCTAAACATTAACTCACATCAGTTAATCGGTTCTTTACGGTTCCACAACAATTGTAACAACTGTGTATACACTTTAATTAATAACATTTATTATTATTTGTTATTATTATTAAAGGAACTCGCATATCATTATAAAACACCAGCCCCTCAGCACATCCATAATAGTAAAGTAAGATTAAAGTGTTAACGTATTTTAAAATGTGAACTAGTACTAAAATGTCCTAATTGCAAAATTGTTATTTTTTCTTGTTACCTACTTATTGTAATAATTATTATAATGTTTTCCAGTAGACTCTTTAATAATCGACGATAACTAAATCGTCTTATTTAATATTTTTCAAGCTGGTTAGGTCCAATTTTTCTTTTATTTCTTCTTGTATTGGCTTTGCCAAAAAATCCTCTTCTTTTCATCTATAGATAAATACCTTTTGAAATCATAATCAGTAATGATTTTTCTTGTTAAAATATACTGTTCAGAAATCAGAACCTTAGAAGCAAACAAGGACAGATCATCATAAGTCCGTTATATCCATTTTACGAAAAATACCGCTTGGTTTTTGCTTTTTCATAAGTTTATATGAAATTTCTAAAACTAAATTTCAAATTGTTTGATCAAATAAATCTAATTTTAGATCAAGTGTACTTAGTATCTAAAATTGTTTAAATTAACTCCGAGATTAATAGGCAATGAAAGGTTTTCTTTTAATTAAACTTCACAAAACTAAAAATAGAAAAGCCTAATAAAACATAACTTTCGAAAGTATAATATTAAAATACCTAATGAACTAAATAAAAATCTTGAACCCACGTAAAGCACGGTTCAGGTACACGACGAATATAACAGAAAACAAATATCAATATACAAGAAAAAATTGAAATACTATTCCAAAGAAAATATAGTAGAATAGCTATTTTAGAGGGAAGCCTTAGGAGGAGATCTCGCTTATATAAGTTTAATGATAAAGCAAAGAAATAAGACAAGTGATATCTGAATTACCTATTTGAGACTTCAACATCCATTAACTAACAAATATTTTATCAGTTTGACTGTTTTGACAGGTTGACACTTTTGAGACTTATTTAACAAAACTGTAAAACAACATTTAACTTTCACTCAGGTTGTGCTTGAGTTTTCATAAAAAGTTTTTAAAGGTAGTCATCAGTAGTAGATTAGTGTTTGGGTGTTAACGATAAAAAAGTTCATGCTTTAATTTTATTTAAGAACGTTCCTAAAAGGCCATCACATTTATAATTTGTAACTAAATAAGTACATAGTGTCGATAATGAAACTTTAACGGAAAATCCACGCAAAATGTATTTTGTTTAAGTGCTTGTTTAGGCTAGTGGCTTGACATGCACAGATTATTAAGGTATCTATATGCTGAAGTCCCAAAAGCTTCTGAAACATTATTAGGTACTAGAATCTTCCCAAAGATTATAAATGTTTGATAAACGCGAACGTTAATTCCCTTTTCTAAAATACATGTAACAACTTTTACTACAACCGGCTTTTTAATGTATTTCTTTTAAATAACTGTATAAGAACAAAAAGAAAAAGAATAGCTGGGCTTAATTCCTTCGCAACCTTTCGCATTACTTTTGTTACAAAAACTGAATCCGATTTTGATAAAAAAAACGTACGAGATATATCCAGCAAAAACCGCTCAACACTTTAATAGGATTGCGTCACTAAAGTAGTTTCCAAAATTCCCAACTTTTACTTTTAAAAAGGATTAAGTCGTTTGCATAACAACTAACTTCTACTAGGCCACTATAATTCAGCCCTTATTGCTAAGTGTTTGGAGGGTGGTCAGGAGGCTTCAAAGTTTGAGGCAAACTGACATAAAATTTATACCTAGAGATCATCATACCAAACATCAACATACCAGAACTAGCTTCTCAAACAGGCTTTTCATTGTTGACATTCTAAGAATTGCTACTTTGCTCCGTCTCCACATTTCAACCCTCGTTTAATGCACATATGGTGTCATCAAAGTTTGTCCTACTGTAATTATAAACGAGAACGAACGTTTGAAATTATAGTCAACATTCTAGTTGATTATGTTGTAAAGCGACCGACACCACGCCGCCTTGCCGTTTTAGAAATTTTTATGTTGCCAAATTAAAGAAGTTATACTTTAATGATTTAATTTAACAAAACTTAAAAAAGTTTTGACGTATTTCAGAAATTTAGAATTTTTCCCGAGAAATTAAATTATAAACAGTAACGAATCATACTGCACTGAATGATAAAATTAGGTATTTCGAAAATTATGTATAATTGAGTCAAAGAAAAAACAATTTCTTGATTTCAAGATTAATTGACATTCGAGTGAAAACTTTCGCATCACTTTTACTTCAAAAGAAAAAAGTTAAAGGTTAAAAAGTTCAAAATTAAATTAAATTAGGACAATTTTGTTTCTTTGGAAATATTAAAAAAAAAGAAAATTCTTGATTGCTCTTCTATGTTCTTAATAATTTACAGTCTTCTTCGAACTTGCAGAGAGTAAATTGTATGCGTATCGTGAATTCTATATTTTTTTTCTTGTGAAAGAAAAAAGTACCCAAGTGTAGGTAGATAAGTGAAGTTATTTAAATTTTCTGTCGGTTCCAAGTTTCTCCACCTAGATGCTAACTAAATTTTCTGTTTTCAGCGATACAATTCGATATTTTCCCAATACGGCTACTTTAATCACAACAAATTTTATCGAGAGAGAGTTTTCAACTATCTCAGATTCCCTTTCGTTTTGAAACACATTTCAGTTCTTTCCTCCCTTCAGAGTTTAATTGACTCAACTTTATTTTTATTTTAAACGTGATACGATACTCTAGTGGGAAATTTTGTTTCCAAATTTTATTGTAATTGTTTTATTTTGTGACTGATAAAAATAAATGTGAATGTATTATTCATAACGTATCTTTGTGGTTATTATTTTTTTTTCTACCACCACTGTTGTATGTGTATTATATTACATACGTAAACGAATTCTGGACGAAGAATAATATAACAGTAGAAATATGTAGTTATGGCAATTTGGGTTTTTTTGTGGTCTAGACGTATTCATTACTTTATATGGCCCGCTCTCTGGCGATGTCTCTTCTAGTCAATATAATTACACTTTAGTCTTCTGATCCGAGCTTTTAAAATTTAATAAAGCTTCTGTTTTAAAAATGAATATTATCAGATGCATGGGAGCTCCACCGTACCTTATTTCTCTGACAGTAATCGGATTTAGTCACGAATTACTTATCTGGAGACTACATTGCCTAAGATAATTATATACAGTTGAATTAGAGTTAATTAAATATAATATTCAGAATTTAATAATTAATGATTGAAAATTAGAACAAGGAACAGAAAATTACAAATATTTTAAAGGTCATGGATACTCTTTACAGCTTACCCAAAAAGATTGCATCAATAATATTTTAAATGAGGCCCTCATAAATGCTTCCAAATGTACTTCAAACTGAACGCTCTCAGTTCTACACCAATGCATCATATAGTGTTGACTCTAATTTCGTGTTTATTCTAACGCCAATAGTTTAGTCTGTGCGACTCAAAATCTGCTACAATCCCAAATTTCGATTCAAACTCATACAGCTGTGCAATGTGCTACAACTGCACAAATAATTACAAAGAACAGTAAGAAATACAAAAAATCTGGGTCGATTTAAAAGACAAAAGGTATCTATGCATATGCCATATTCGCCAAGTCTAAATACAATCTGAAACAATTTTTGGAAGAGAAAAACTCCGAATAAGTAGATATCTCCAATTCGATCAAACTACAAAACATTTTGTCTCGTTAGAAAATGTTACAACGATCAAATAAATAATCAGACGAGGTAAGATTTGGACGCTGTGTAACGCGTACTAAATTTTCTCACTTTAAATTAAGGTTTTTTTTTATTAAACATTCTATCTAATTATGGAGCTTCTTTTATCTTCCAGAATCAGTATCTAAATTAACCTGACTAATACAGCAAAGTTGCTCTGGTTCAAAACTTCCAAATGCATACTCCATCAAAAGGTGGTCTCGCCTTGAGCATATCTAGATACTTGAAATTTCCTGCGAGAAACCTAATGCGATAGGTAGATTATTTACAGAATTGTTATTTATGGTCGGCCCATGGTCTAAAGATGACTCAATATTGCTCAAAGTTTGCTTGTTTTTCTATTGCATCGGTCTCAGCTGGTCAATCAGTTCAAACCTTTTTGGCAAGCATCTGTAGGTATCGATAACTATCTGTACAGGAATGGGAGAAACACTTGACAATTTTGAAATGATAATTTCTGACGCAACATTGTTCCGGATGGTACCACATGATAGGTTTCATCTTGGTGCGTTAACGTTAATCTGTTCGTGACCATGTTGCTGTTCCAAAACTTCAGTATGTACTACATAAGAACTCACCAAGTAGTCGCTAGAAACTTTGTTAGAATTAAAGACTTTCGTGTACAAGCCAACGCTCTATGATGAATCACGGTCCAAGATGGAAGCTACCATGTGGAGCAATGCTGCCAAACTACATCTCCAGAAAATATCATTTCAAAATCGTCAGCAGTTACGCTGGTGGCGGTGTATGGAAATCTGCAGTCCCTTGATCCTGGAATTCCGCTGTTCAGCCGATCTTAGGTCGCCTCTTCCCCCTGTTAGACCAGGTTCGCCGGCAAACTTAGTTAACCTCTCCAGAAATTGTCTAAATTCTCACCTTACTTGCATTGATATTATTGTTAGTCTAAGATTTAAAAATCTCAAAGAATGAGGTCTTGATGGTGATGACGTTCAAAATAAATGCTGAAAACACGAAACTACGCCAATAAAAGAATCTGATCTGCATGAAAAAATAATATTTATAGAACCTAAAGGCTGTTGGATAAAACTCAAAATCAGCTAGTGGCTCACAGTTACAAATGTAGGCTACAGCAGTAACCGGCCCAAAACTATTATAAGTTTGGCAAAAATAATTGCAAAATGAAAAGCAAATCCTCAAAGGGTATCCAAAAATATTTTTATGTAATAGAAAGCTTGAAGATAAAAAAGCAGAACAAGAAGATCCTTAGATAGAAACTTCAGCTTAGTTTATTTTCATGTTTTTCATCAAGGCTGAGGTCACGTTGATTTCGTAGATATGTTAAAGATGCCTAGTACCAAACCGTCTTCCTTAAAATGTGCAACTACTAGGTTCAGAAATACTACAGAAGGCAGTGTAATAGTGACTATGCTGATATGTAATCAGTTATTTCGAAATATACTTCTAAGGTTAAGGTTAAGCTCCATTTGCGTTGAATTCCTAAATATTTGGAGCATCAGCTCTTTCAGACTTATCATTCTTTTTGCGAATTAAGATCTGAAAATATAATAAACCAGAAGAATACCTTATCGCAAAAACAGCATTTGATGTGGTTAGGAAATTAATATCATTTAGTAGAAAGATGCCAAAATAGTTACGAAACAAGATAGTAATATCTACGAGTAATGTAGTCTGACTTCAAACTACTCACTTGCAATTAGTTTGCTTTACAGTTCTGACAGTCAACATTAAAATAATGACCGAAATGTCAATGGTGGAAGTGTAACAAATTACAGAAGTATATCATAGAGCAATGGAAAGACCAAAATTAATCACAATATCGACATGGATGTACGTAAAGAACTGTGGGACAGTTAGAGGATTTGGAAACAGATATTAACTTTATGTTAAATATTTCTCCCAAATACTTAATTTCAGTAAAGTAGATAAAGATTTTATGATCACCCAGTATTTTAAGTAAGAGAGAATATCTAGAAAAACTTCACTAGTTGTCATCAGTTTACGTATCTGATGCGTATATAACATGGAAAAAAATAAGAATCAGTCAAGTCTATGCTTGTTATCAATACTGGCCAGAAGTTTTAATTCTTTCAAGCATGATAAAGATCTGGAAGAAAGTTACAGTTACGAATTCATCACAAAAAACGAACAGCGCTCTAATTTAAGGGCTTTCTAGTTCTTTAGGTTCAAAATGGATGTTAGTTTAGCTAATAATTAGTGATTTATAGTTTATAGTGTTTCAACTTTCCAAATAATGACAAAAGTTTTCTAAGGAGCAAAATTAGAAGGGCATTAACGGGTAGTTCACTAAAAACCCATTTACTAAAGGTGTTGGTTATTACTAACTAATCAATAAAGTTGTGAATTCAGTTGCACAACACCAGTTTCAATCAACCCTCTGAAACCTCGAACAGATCAAGATTCCATCACCATTAAACTCCTAAAGATCGCAATCAATGCGTTATACGGATATAAGCGTTTATTTTGCTCATTTCGCAGCTTAGAATGTTAGACATAGTAAACACGAAATTCGTTCTACCAACACATCCGCCACGGCTTTTGAGTAAATATTAAAGTGGACTTATTGAGGATATATAAGAAAGAAATATAAGAAACTAGGGACGACCATTTCGTTTAGAAATTAGTTTCTTTCGGTGCTGTGGCCATTCATTTATTTTTTCCAAATGAAGTTTGCGTGTTTAGGGATTTTTTTTAATTATTAGTTTTCTTTTATTAATTGTATTAAAAGGACTAATAAAACATAATAATGTGATTCTACCAAAGAAATATTAAAAGAAAACGATATTGAAAATGATAGAAAAGGACTCGACGAAAAGTAATCTTATTTCAATCAAAAATGATTTGTCAACTGACCTTTTCTCTTTTTTTTTGCTTATGTCTAAGAATTTCAGAAATTTTAGATATTGAAAGTGATATTTTCTTTCCTCTCACGTTTAGCGGTCAGTTTGATAGGTTCCTAAGAATTCTACACATGATGTTAGTATTAATTTAACCTTAGATGTAAGCAAGAAATTGAAAATTACTTTCTCTGGAAACTTCGAAAGAGTCACACAAAATTAGAGTCGTAAATGCAATGTAGCATAAAAAACAAATTGCAAGTAAAGAAAAAATTGATTACTAAAGAGATAATCAAGCATCAAAGTAATCACAAATAATATTCCAAATTAGTCTGAACGGAAAAGGCCTGTATGTATACTTATGTTACCTGGTATTAGTAGACACAAGCTGATATTTCTATGTAAAATAATTATGTTGAAAAAAACATCCTTATGTGTCCAAACACACTATATAACTAATAACATACAATTTAGTTACAACATAAAATATCAAACTAACGGAATCAATGCCAACAGAAATTTTTCAATTACATTCCGTATCATTGTATGTATGCGAGCACTAATTCCGAAACGCAAAAATAACAGAATAAATACTTCAAGTACTAAATTGTTTAGATTGGAATCTAGCAATACCAATTTAAAGCGAGGTCCTTAAAAAAATTTAATGATTTTTATTCGATTTTCTAGATACTAATACAAAAGTAAAAATTTGATTACCTGGATATTTGTTAAAGACTAAAATAAAAAATTGAAAAATAACAATCTAAACAAAATTCTCTTTGTTCTAAAAATACAAACAGGTTGGAAACAAATCAAAGCAAATACAGAATAATATATTGAAAGATAAAGTGGAAAAATACATTGCGTCGTTGTTTTTTTCGATTGGTAAAACCGATTCGTTTTAAACTTTGTGCAATATCCTGAATAAATCTTGATGAGAACTGAATCAAAAACCCTAAATGGATAGCTCGATTATTGTAAAAGGCTTTTCATTAAATTCTAATTTTAAATTCTAGACGCTACTCTTGCCTGATAGAACATTTTGTTTACCGCGGAGAATTCTCCATTTAACAAATAAAAATTGAAAAAGATCCCTGTGGTTCTTCTTCCTCCTCTTTTTCCTTTTTACAGTTATTTAACGCGTTTAATTTTTAAACGAGTATTTCAACGTAATTCTACTTTTTAATTGGGAATTTAATTTATAACCGATATTTCAGTAAAAAAGACATCGAGTTAACCACGAAAGTGTACGAAAGAGAAATAAGAAATTAGTGCACCTAATTGAAATCCATATTTCATTTTGGTATTATGGGTACTGAACGAATTTCTCGCTACTGAAACGCCGACTAATTCAAAACCTGAAAATGTCCTATGTAAAACTTCACTGAAATGCCTATTCATCTTTTCATATATTATTTTAGTCTTGTATAAAAGCAGATTTGTCAGTTAATTTTTTTGTTTTACTTTCTTTTAAATTCAAAAACTAAATTGATACATACGCTTTATCTCCAGAGTTTAAAAGACGTAAAAATCCAAAAATGGCACAGAAATAGAAAGTTGCCATTTTATAAAATAATTCCAAATTAATTAAATTCTGATACCATAGTTAAAATTTCATCTACTTATAGTACAATATTCAGGATTATCCACGCTCTAAAGGAGTTTTCAATAAGTTCAATAGAAACTTCAAATAATGTACCTGCTAAATGTTAATGACTTCAATTAGCTTATTAGTTACCTTGAAAACTTTAGTATAACAGAATTTCATATTTTAGCAGCTCATAATAAGTACAACACAGAAATGAAAATCTCTCAATATCTGTTACTCTTTGTTGCACCAAAGCTACTTATCTCAGATATAGAGAACTGAAATTGCAATATCAAAGAAAAACACAGCTTTCTGAATAAACTGCCTTATTTTTAATTCTTAACGTCTGTTTTGTTCGGTTATTCATAATCTATAACTCTAGGGATTTTGAAACTTTTGGTTCTACTGCACCAAACTACTTTCTAATTTTTGTAATGTTATTTTATAACATTGCGTACACATCCGGACTCTGCTTTAAATCTCGCTTGAGTATTTAAATTTGGTACAAATTCATTATGCTGTTTTATCCTGAAACGTTGGTTAACTTATTTATATCGTCAAGAGATATTTTGTTCCAGGCTTGTCGAGTTTCAAATTATTAGTCTGTACGTACTTTATTTCAATACAGAATCGTCTCGCAGACGCCTAAACATTTTTATAGTTTATCAGTTTGCAGAAATTTTGTTTATGCTTCAGCATTTTATGTTCAGAAGAAAAGCTGATGTTCATTTTGATAATGCAGTGTAGTAGTAATCTGAGTCATCTATGTGTGAGAAAAGATTCGTTTGCTCAGAGAGTCAAATTTGAAACGCCAAGTGGAGCGGTCGACTCCGCGCGTGGTTGGGGCTTTGGTCGCCAATGTACCGGCCGGCCCATGAGGACACGGTACCGATCTTTCTTTTGTCTCGCCTGTTAAAAACCAAGTCGTATCGTGAATTTAATTTTTAAGTACTCTTCGTGAGCTTTATAGTGTTCTTCGGGAGTGGGTTCTGAAGTAAGCAATTTCTCAATTAGTTACCGTCCAGTAAATGGGATCGTATTTGTTTAACAACGAGGTTATGGAATTTTCTTTTAACCAAGACTTCAGCATGTTTGTTGTATTCTCTGTTTGGTGAAATCATCGTATCGTTATTAGTGTCTAATGGAAAAATGGTATTCTCTCCGTTAAAATTAAAGTTTGGTGTTTTGTGGAAACTTAAGTATTTCTAAAATTTATTGTGAATGTAATCGCACCTTCTCGTCGTTCGATAATTTTATGGATTTAATTATCGTCAACTGTAAAATGTTGCTGGAATTCAAGGATTTCCCTGGCTAGTGTAAGATAAATGTTTTTTTATGCTAGATATTTGTTTGTATTTTTATTGTCTTGTTTAAGTGTTTTGAGTATTTATCGTAAAACAATGAGATTCTTAAATGATACGTAACTGTAACCTTTTCCGGAAAATTTAGGGCCATATTAGGTTGTTTAAATTTTACAATAATCTCTTGATTCATTTGTTTGAAGTAATTAATGCAGTTTTGCATGTTTAAAATTCATGATGGTTTTAAATCATGTTTAACTTTGTTTTATAAAATGTTTATTCATTGATTCTTTTTTGTTCTTTTAAAGATTTTTAAACGCATTTGTTAGACGGGCCCTGCAGATCCAATTTCATGTTATAATGCCTTTTTTTATTTGATGGTCGAAAGGCATTAATTTCTCTATTTAACTATATCATTCTGATCCTTTTTTTATATAAATGTTTTTTTTATTTCAAAGTGCGAAAATAAATTCCTGTGTATGAGTTTAACTTTGGGTGTTTTTTTTATTTATATAAGCTTTGTTTTGTTTTAAAAGCTATATTTAGGTATCGTTTCGATGGAGTCCTGACTTCTAGTAGCGAAAACGTAATTTGATTTTGTGTGTAAAGAATTATTTTTAGTTTTGAGAAACGAGAGAGAGGCTGGAGATTTAGAATGTTTATTTTCTGTTAAGTTATGGAGCCAATGTAGGTTCCCTGGTAAGTAAAGAGAATAGAATTTGACCTTCAAACGTGATTATAAGTTTTTATATATAGGGCAATATTATGAGTAAAGCCTGTATACAGAGTGTTATTTAGAAGGGGGTCCACATACAGGGTGTTAGTCTACGAGAAGCTAGGTATTTTTTTCTTGGTTCTCAGTTGAAATTTAAGCCTTAAGTTCAGGCAATAACGTAATTACTTGAGTCCTCTTATATCTCCAGACCACGCCCTATCTTCACCTTCGAGCTACGGGATTGAACATCTTCCGATTTTTGGCTTATACGGGAATTAGGCTTCTTTTTCTCAGGTTTTTCCCGTTACACTTTTCGCTTTTTACTTTTCACTTTATAAGAAAAACTATTTAGAAACTGTACTATGCTACTTATAGAGCCTGAATTGTTTCATGACATAATTAATAAAATCCTATGAATGCGCTTGTGAAATCGGAGTGTTATAGTTCAAGTTTTGATTGTTTAATAAAATCATTATTAGGATAGAGTCCCACAAAGTAAATCTAAATAAAATAAATAATATTTTGATTTTTGCTAGATAGTTCGAAAACTTAGCGCAATATCAAAATAATTTCTATTTTCCACTGTGTCTATGCAACTTTATTTTTTAATGCACATTAACCCGCGATAATTAAATTCAAATTGAGATGCGTAGCGACCTCTATTGAGGAATAGGGTTCTAGAGAGTAGCTGTTCTTGCGGGGCAGAAATCTGCGTAATTTGGTTACGGGGTAAGTCGTTTCTGCGCGTTGAGATCAGGGTGCGGCCGACGCCATGGGAGAAGTGAATTCAAAAGCTTGGTAGAAGGAAGCTGTAAGCGCCCGTGGGGAAGTTTTTTTAGACGTTTTCCATAAAGATTTAGCTGTGGTGGCCCGAGAAGTTTATCGTTTTGTTTTGAAGAATCCTTAAAGTATATCAGCGTAGCGCTGAATTTCAAAGAGTTACCTTTTAAAGCGTATTGTTTGGAAGTAAGGTGACGTCCTTTCCTTCCTTTCGCCATTGAGCGGAACTCAGTAGAATTCGTCGTCATTTTATCCCTCATCGTTGCATGGATACAGCCAGCCTTTGATGCTCCAAGTATAGATATGCAGTAGTCCCTATGGGTAAAGATTTGGATTGTACAGCTACGCAAGGTTAGTGTACACCTTTCAATATCGCAGTGTTTACATCCATTTGGGCTAAAGAAACAAGTGCATTCAAGACGTGTTCAGTTTGGAAAAAAACAAGGAAGTTTCTCCTTGGCATTATTGTAAACATTTATAACAACGGTTTTT